>PVLD010017241.1:0-42477 GCA_004027595.1 Dinomys branickii
CCCACGTCTCGCCCCGGCAGCCTGGTCCGCCCTACCACATCTCCCCCGGCATCTCAGAGAAATACGCCCAGTTTAAACTTCCCAGCCGAGGTTCCGGCATTCACGCTCACCAAGTCTGTCTCGAGCTGGTGGTGTTTATTAAGGAGGTTCGCTCCCTTGCTGCTCACCCGGTCGCCATCTTCCCCGGATCCTCTAGTTGAAGCTTCTGTGCATCATTTTACTCTGCCAGGAAATAGTCCAGCATTCTTTGCTGTAAAGAAATTTTTACATTGTATCTATAAGTTGATATAGTATTATTTCATGCTGTTTGTTCTTTTGCAATTTACTTTTTTCTCTCAATACTGTCAGATTTACCACATTAATCTTAAAAGCCCCAGGGCATTCAGTGGAGCGCCTCTTAGATCTCTGCTGTGTCTCCAGGGCTGGGTCCTTTTTGCTGGGTGGGCAGGCAGAGCAGCTCTCCACGGTGTGCCTTTCTCTGGAGTCCGTGTCCAGAGCAGGGCGCCGGGCACGTCAGGTTTGTGCTGCTGCGGTTCCCTTTGTGGAATGGTTGTGCCAGCCTTTTACTCTCTGCAGAAAATATACTTGGTACTTGTTAGCGCTTGGTCCAGTTAGGCGATCACGCTTTGGCCAGTCACATGTGAGATGGTGCCTCAGTGTGGTTTTAATAAGTATTCCTGATTGCTGGAGGGGTTTTCTTCTTACACTTAGTGGGCATTTTGGCGGGCGGGGGGGGTGTCTTTTTGAGACAGGGTCTGGCTATGCAGTTTAGGCTGGCCTTTTGAGCTCACTTTGTAGCCCAGGCTGATCTCGAACTTGCAATGATTCTCCTGCCTCAGCGTCCCAAGTGCTGGCATTACAGGTGGGCTCCACCACACCTGGCAGAGATTTTTTTTTTGTGAACTGCCTGCTCTTATGCTTTGTCCCTTTAAAATTCTAAGCATGTGACTTCTTATTGAAGTTCATTGTTCACATATTAATAATTGGTCACTTACAAGCACTGCCAAATTTTCTTCCAATCTGGGCTTAGCTTCTTGGTTTCCGTTCTTTGTATATATTTTTTATTTTTAATGTTGAATTTATCCATCTTACAGTTTGTGTTTTGCTCTCAAAATCCCCCATCTTGCTCCTTTTCCTGCAGCGTCAGCTCCCGCCTGTACCTGCTTTGCAGCATCACCTCTGGAGTCGGTGTGTGTGGTCGTTTGCAGCCTTTCACTGAACAACATGTTGTAGGGATTTGAGCTGTAATTCTCATTTCCTGATTATCAGTGCAAGGTGGTGTTCATTTTTGAACGTACTGGAGTGTGGTCACTTTCTGTCAGTAGGTGCACTTTTACTAGGTTTTGGGCATGTTAAGCAATGATGTAGTGAGCATTCTCGGCTATTTCTGGTACATGCATTTCTCTAGTCATCTACCTTGGGGTGCAATACTGGGTAAGTTGGTGTGAGTTTTCTTTCAGTACTGAGGATTGAACCCAGGGTCTTCTCGCTGAACCACATCCCCTGCCACCCACACCCTTTCAGAGACAAGGTCTCATTTGTAGCCTGGGCTGGGCTTGAACTTGTGTTCCTGGGATCCTTTGTCCTTAAGCACTCCCAGAGTGCTGGGATTATAAGCGTAACTCCCCCGTGCTTGGCTTAAATACATTTTTAATGCTAGTACATTTTGCCAAAATAGTTTTCAAAATGCTACATATTCTTAGTAGTCATGAAAGCACTTGTTTTGCTTCAGACCTTGTCCAGTACTTACTGTAGTTACACTTAAATTTTTGCCAGGCACATAGGGGAGTCACAGTGTATCACTAGAATGTTAAGTTGCATTTTCCTGATTGTTAATCAAACAGTTGTCTCTGCTTAGTAGCTGTCTGGACGTCATTTTTCAAGGAAGGAGTTTGTTCAGGTTTTTACTCATTGTCCTGTGGGTTTGTCTTTTTCTGTATCAATTCACAAGAGGCTTCCCCTTCCTATTCTCACAGCCCACATGTATCACAGATGTAGTGTCTTCTCACAGCATGTGGCTTGTCTTTGTAGAGTGAGGTTTTCTGTAAGTTGTCCAGGCTGGCCTGAAACTTGTGCTCCCACCTCAGCCTTGAGTCCTGGAATTAAACAGCCCTGTGCTACTACACCTGGCATCTTTTTACTTCCTATAGTGTCTTTTGACAACCAACACTCTCATTTTCACGTAACTGAATTTCGGGTTTCTCCTTCATGGCACTGTATTTTGTTGTTTTTGAGGTACTGGGGGTTGAACCCAGGGCCTTAACACTGGGCTACATCTACAGTCCTTTTTTTTTGGACAGGCTCCCCTGGGTTCCCCGTGCTGGGTTTGAATTTGTGGTTCTCTTTGCTCAGCCTCCAGAGTGCAGGGATTACAGGTGTGCCACTGCCCTTGGCTCCTGCTGGTGTTTAGTCTTCTCGCATAACCACCCGTGGGCTCTGCCCCTGTGGGCTCTGCCGGCACCGTCTGTGACCCAGCTCTCCTTCTCTGCTGTCTCGTGTGTCAGCGGGAGTCCTCACGGTCCTACAGCCAGCCAGCTTGCCCTGGAGTCTGTGCATGTTTCTGCTCACACTTGCTCTGCTGAGCTGGGATGCTGAGGGTTGGAGTTAATGGTCATGATCAGCCTGAGAGGTCAGTGTGCTGTGTAATGGACTGACAGGGCTTAGTCCCGTTCCTGCCTGTCAGTTGTTGACTCCATTGGCAAGTTAGTCATCCGCGCAGCCTTGGGCTTCCTGGTGTATAAAGCGGGAATGTGAGTCTTATCTCAGGAGATGATGGGAGCACTTCCTACACAGGCCTGAGAGCTGGCAGCTGTTCTTTGTGTCCTGTCTGAACAGAGCGCTCCCGTTAGCCCACAACCCTGGCCGCCGCCCACACACTGGCTCAAGGCAAACCTCTGCGTTCCCCTCGGTCCTCCTTTTTGTTCTTGCTCACCATCCCTACCACTGCCTGCAGCAGTCCGTCTGCTGGTGGCCTTTTCAGGATCCGTCATGTTGAACTACAGGAACCGGCCGACACCTGGCAGTTTGGGGCCCACACCCCAGTGATTCCACGTGCAGCAGAAACAGCACTCTTCATTGTGCCCACAGCCCCTTGCAGGTCTGGCGGCCACCACCTCTGTTTTCCTCCAGGCCTTTCTGCGTAGCATCCAGCACCCTTTGTCCTAATACACAAGTCAGATTCTGCGAGTTGATCAAAGCGCTTCAGAGTTGAGACTGTGTAGTCTGGCTCATTAGCATATATGAAGGAAGTATGAGCACATCAGTGTTTCTTAATGTTCCAGGTGGCAGGTGTGTACTTACTTTTACAATGTGTGGGTTACAGGACCAGATTGGTGTGCTGGTCATAACAGTTAGGGCACAGCCTCCAGGACACTTAGGTTTTAGCTAAATACCCTGTCATTTGGTTAAGCTAAGTACTTGGAGTCGTCTTAGATGCCTCTTTTAATCTGTATCCCACACTAGTCTCCCAACATTTTGTGACTGTCTCCAGAATACCTTTGGGTCTCTTCGATTGTTTGAGACCCTGTTTATCTCTGGATTGTAAGCTGAAAATACTGTATTTGATACTGTCTTTGTCTGCCTTGGTCACTGAGAACCTAAGTACTTGTATAAATATTTAAATTTGTATAATGGAGAACTCACAAACTATTAAAGAAAAATAGTAAGATCTGCTTAATTAAAAGAGAAAGTGCAGCAGTTCACAAAGGAAATGTTTAACTATATTAGTAATTTTAAAAAGTTTAACATTTTAAATGAAACTTTATAATATTGAACTTTTACAATTACATTCTGACAGGGAACCCATCTCGAAGATCCAAGTCTGCACCTCCTCAGGATTTAGGCAGCTCAGATAAAGGACAAGTAAATATTTTTATTTTTCTATATATTCAACTGTAGAGGACTCAGGCTTGAAATTGATTTGTTGTTTATAAACCATGTATAAAGGATGCTTTTAAGATTATAAATGTTTTCTGTGCAGTACCAAACCCAGTTGTAGAGCCCTATGAAGTTAGGATCTGTACTTAGGAAGTAAGGATAGCTTCTAACTGCTCTAACGTCTTGTCTTACAGGCTGCCTTGCCCAGGGAGCCACTTGAACCAATCAACTTTCTAGATCTTGAATATAAAAAGAAGGAAGACAACGAGGACATTCAGGAAGAAATCAGTCATCCTGATGGAAAGGTTTTTTTTTTTGACATGTAAAAAATGTGGGCTAAAGTGGGGTGGAAATGCTTAAGGTACGGTCATATGCTACTCAACAGGGAGGCATATGTGTGAGAGCCACATGGTTGGGTAACTGTCATAGTGTGAACACTGCAGAATGACGGTGTAGTGAGGGACACACAGTGTGTGCCTGCCTGATACCTACCTACCTACCTGCCTACCTACCGTGCGTGACGATGCTCTCCCGTGACAAACGAAATGCCACAGACACATGAGGAACAAGACTAGATCTTGATGTACTCACTGCGTCACTATGGACTATCAGGAAGTGTTAACAAGTACCAGATGGACAAGGCTGGTGCTGGTGAAGCATGGCTTCCTGTTCACAGAATTTTTACAGTGTATTTTAAAAGGGCATGGTGTCGAAAGTACAATGAGCCAGTTAACAATTACTCTCAAGTACTGTGTGCTTTACGTAGTTGTGTGTTCTGTTCTTGTACATGGCCGCCAGTGAAGATTGTTTGCCTCACCGCAAGCCCCAGAGTAACGAACGCACTGCTGTCGTGGTCTCAGAGAGCACCTTGATGATGTCAGTGGGGCCTGAGCTTCAGCACTGTGGGGCTTGAACCTTTGCGCTCCTAACATCATTTGCAGTGTACCAGTAAAGAGTGGAATACAGTGCTACTGTTTTAACTGGTTCTTGTGGCAGACAGCTTAAAGCCTCTATAGCTGCTTCTAACCCTCTTCTGTAAGCCTTCCTTGTCTCGGTCCTAGGACAGAGGCCTCCCATCTGCAGCCCACGTAGGAAAACAGCCTCGTGGGGTGTCCCATCTGAAAAGGGAAAGGGGAAGGGACAAAAGCTGGGTTTGTTAGGAGGAGGTGATGAGGGCTTTGTTCCTTAGATTTATGGATGATATGCTTTTCATGCACCTTTATCTACTCATTTAAATAGAAATTACAGGCCTGTGGAATGAGAGGATGGAGAATAGTGGTTAAAGGAAGCAGTCAGGCTTTCCCTGAATGTCCTGTGTGGCAGCAGATGAAGAGGAAAGGTGTTCTGTTTCAGATGAATGCCAGGCAATAAAGAGAAAAGCAATAAGCAAATTTTTAAAAATTACCAGTTTGCAGCCCCTATTGAAATAAAGGGTCTTCTCTCCTTTTGAAAGAATCTTCTCTTTCTTATTATGAAAAAATTTCAAAGGTAGTACTTAGGATTTGGCCTGGCTTGGTTATGTGATTCAGGAAGAACTTTTACCCCCTGATAAATCTTGTGTCTTTTTTAGGTGGAAAAAGTTTATAAGAACGGGAACCGGGTTATACTGTTCCCTAACGGAACTCAGAAAGAAGTGAGCATGGACGGGAGGAGCGTCACTGTCACTTTCTTTAATGGTGACGTGAAGCAGGTCACGCCGGATGACAGAGTGGTACGTTCCCCGGTGCATTTCTTCTCAGTAGCCCACCTTGGGAGAGCGGCACCCTGACTTGTGTCTTTACAGATCTACTACTATGCTGCTGCCCAAACCACTCACACCACATACCCCGAAGGACTTGAAGTTCTGCACTTCTCAAGTGGACAGATAGGTACACGCTTGCTCTGCCTCCCTTGATCCATTCTTTCCTTCCTATAAAAGTATTTACAGTGACCTTTTTCAAATAGAAAAACATTTCCCGGATGGAAGAAAAGAAATCACATTTCCTGACCAGACCATTAAAAACTTACTTGCTGACGGCCAAGAAGAAAGCATCTTTCCGGATGGCACAGTTGTCAGAGTGCAATGGTAGGGGCCTGCTAAGTCCGCTTGGAGATCTTCCAGTGTCTGTAGTTCAGCTTTGATTACCAGCTGAATTGTTAAAAATGTAAAAACCTTTGTATATGAGTCAGTTGAAATGTCAGCGAGTTCAGAAGTGAACTGAGAACAAGTGAGACACCTTTAGTAGCACGAATGTAGAACTTGTGAGATAGCAGAATCAGTATTTAGCCTCGGGATTTAAAGGGAGCCCGCACAGCATTCTAGGAAAGGGGAATGGGAACGGCAAGTATCTGTTCAGAGGTAAGGGGCTAAATTCTAAAACAGTGAGTGAGGCGGGTAGCCTGCCATTTATTTAGTTTGATAATTGATTGGCACTGGGGCTTGAACCCAGGGTTTTCGCACTGAGTTACATGCCCAGCCCTTGTTCGGTCTCACCGAGTCACTGAGTTCCACAGGCTGGACTTCAACTGCAATCCTCTTGCCCTGGAACTTCAGAGTGCTGGGATTACAGGTGTGGGCCAAACACCTGGCTAAAGTTTGTTACGTTTTGCATGGCTGTGGCTACACAATCCATGCTAAAGAGCTTCTCATCTCCACCATTTTAATTAAGCTTTGCCAAATCTAGTGGCTTGTTTTCAGTTTTTGCTGCTCCCTTCCTGGACTGTGACAATTAAGTACCATTAATTGGAATACAAGTACCACATCCTAGATGCACTTCACTGAACCGAATTCTGTGATGTAAATTTGGCAAGAAAAAAGATAAAAATATTAAATTCAGATAATATAGAAATTTTTATGGTGAATATAGTGTTTTCCCTTAACATGGCTTGAAATTTTTTTACCTAGTGCTTAAGTAAGGAGATAGCAGTTTGGCCAGGTGTGGTAGTTGGGCCACACCGATAATCCCAGGACTCAGGAGGCTCAGGGAGGAGGATCACTGTGAGTTCAAGGCGAGCCTAAACTACATAGTGAGACCCTGTCTCAAAAAATGAAACAAAACTACAAAAAAAGTGCATTTCCAGCAGGTTCCCAGGTGATGCTGAACCAGGCCTGCTTCTCTTTAGACTTGTGTCTGGGAGTTCCAGCTTGAATATCCCACAGGCATGTCAAGCAATCAGTGTGTTACTAACCTTTTCACATTTGGCCTTTTTCTTTCATTCTTTGAAACGCATCCTGAGTCTGGTCATGCCCTTCCCAGGATATAACTCTTTTCCACATCTGATACAGAGCAAGCATTCAGATAGTTTTTAACATAGTGAAAAGGGGGCCCAAAGAAAAGCACAAAAACACAAAAACCAACCCAGAAGTAGCTAGATTTTAATACAGTGACCTGTTTTCTCAGACATTGGAGATTGAACCCAGGGCTTCCTTCACCCTGAGCTGTATCTCTAACGCTCCCAGTAAAAAGTATTTTGTGAGAGCACAGTGTTAAGTGAAATAAATTAGGTAAACGTAAATAAAGAGCAAAATAAAAGGTGTAAGAACCTGGGCATGGTGGTGCACGCCTGTAACCCAGCACTTGGGAGGCTGAGAAAGGAGGAGTGGTCAGTTTGAGGCCAGCCTGGACTGGTGGACTTCAGCAAGTCTCTCTCTCTGTATCTTTTACAAATAGGAAGGAGACCCAAGAGGTGGGCGGGGGAGGGAAGGGACGACAAAAGAACTGGGATGCGTCAGGTACACAGACCCACTCCCCACAGGGAGTGTGGTCATTAAGTACTGCAAAGGTGTGTTAAAAAAAATTGAAGAAAGTATTTTGAGACAAGCTCCTACTAGGTTGCAAAGCCTGGGTGCTAGACTTGGGACCCTCCTTACTGAGCCTCCCAGAGGACCGGGGTTCCAGGTGGGTGCTACCGTATTCTCTTCCCCAGTGTTGGAGATTGAACCAAGGGTCTAACATACGGTAGGCAAGCACTCTACCACTTAGCTATGCCCCCAACCCTACGTCTTTTTTTTTTTTTTTTTAGACAGGGTCTCCCTGTGTAGTATAGCCTGGCTTTGAACTGGCTTATATAGCCCAGGCTGGCCTCAAACTCACAGTGATTCCCCTGCTACAGCCTCCTGAGTGCTGGGATTACAGGTATATGCCACCAGGCCTGGTATACATCATAATTTTTAAGAAATTAAATTCTATTTTAAATTTTACAGTGATGGCAACAAAATCATAGAATTTAATAATGGCCAAAGAGAACTTCATACTGCACAGTTCAAGAGTCGGGAATATCCAGATGGCACTGTCAAAACTGTGTATGCAGATGGTCATCAAGAGACAAAGTATGCCTCTGGTCGTATAAGAGTGAAGGACAAAGACGGGAATGTTCTCGTGGACACAATACTGTAATGCTCCACTGGGACCAACCCTCAACTTATGCTGCCTGATCTTCCTGTTTGAAACGTGTACACTTCTGTGGCTTCTGTTTAATTTACACAGGCTCTATGTATCTAAATGGCAAAGGTGGATTGTAAAATAAAGGCTGACTGGAAAAGCTTCGTTTTTCTGTTTTGAAATACACAAGGATGGCATTCACTTATAACTCCTCTCTTCCGTTTCTCTACAGTTAGATTAAGGAATGATTTATTTATTATTATAAACTGGGTACAGATTCTAAAATAATGGAATTTTGGTTGGAGACAGTTAAGACCAAGGAGTGCACCTCAGCTACCCCACAGCCCGAGGCACAGAGCACGCTCTTGCAGGGAAGGTACCAAGGGGTAGGGGACAGTCACTCTAGTGAAAACTGCTGTGTAGGCTGATGCACCGATCTGCTGCAGTGCTGTGGGGAACCACTTAGACTGCCTCACAGCTCAGGGTGTCAAGGACACGTGAGGATGTGACCACGCTTGTCTAGCGCAGGCGCACAGTGGGATTCAGTTATGTAACCATGACAGCACAGGTTACAGCCTATGTAAGAATTTAAATATGAATTACACAATAAAGATGCAGGTGGCTCTGGTGCTGTGTTCTGCTGCATGCCGCCTGCTGTTGCTGATGTCTTGCATACGTGTTCTTCAACCTGGGGCCCTCACCCTTGAAAATCTCCCTTGGGACCCCTGAGTGTTACCAAAATGAATAAATACAAAGAGTTCAAACAGTGCTACAGGTAATAGTAGGTAATAATCCTAGGAGAAAAGTTGTAACGGGCCAGGGATATAGCTCAGTGGCACAGCGCCTGCTTGGCAAGTGCAAGGTCCTAAGTTTGATTCCCGCTGCAAAAAAAAAAAAAATTTTTATAACAAGGCTGATTGTATAACTTGTTGCAGAGCAAATTGGGAACAAACAGTGATTAACTGGGGTTAACCAGTGGTCCGCCACAGGTACCTTATGGGTGACATTCTCACCCACAGGCTCCTGGCTGACAAGTGAGGTGTCCTTGAAGGGCAAACCACTGACTGCAAATTTAATGATTAGGACAAGAATTGACAGGGACTCAGTGAACAAGTTAGCAATTCCACGTGATTTAAGAACTGAATACAAAAAACTTTAGTACTTTTCAAAGAAAATAAGGAATTATGTATATTATACTTCAGGATAGGGAAAGATTTTTAAATAAGACACAAAACAAACCTTAGAAGACAAGTGATACATAACTGGACAAGTCAAAATATACTACAAAAAAGAGAAAGATAAGCTATAGACTAGGAAAAGATACAGATCATGATGAAGGTTTGCTTTCCAGAATGTATATATAGAAGCCCTCCAAAAAAATAAAACTACAAGTAGGAGAAGTATTATGAACAAGCAAAGTGACAGAACATTAGAACATTCACTAGTACTAATAAACCTGTGCATACTTAAAACAATCATTTATACCAGTGTCTGAATCTGGCACTAGTTTGACACTGGCCTAGTTATGCCACATGCTAGTAAGCAACTCAAACAACTGGTAGTGAACGACTGACTACTCTGTAGAAATTAATTATCCCATGAATGTGCACATATACATGTGTATATAAATAGTAGATATACACAGGGATGTCACATATAAGGGCCCTGTAGAATGTTTGTAATTGAGAAAAAAAACATAATTACCTAAATAACAAATTATACACTGGTGAAAAGGCGCTATACACACCAACAGTGGAAAACAAGCCTCACAGTTAAACACTATGTTACTTGAGGATGCAGTCATATGTAGTAAAAGTACACAGACCTGTGTGAGTATAACTGCTCTGTCAGGAGGGGGAGAACATGGTGTCGCGGAGCACTGCAGGCCTTTGTGGCTGCTGCCTGGTGAGAACTGTCCTCCAAACCCCAGCCAAAGCTGGGTGTGGTGACACATACCTATAATCCCAGCACTCGGGAGGCTGAGGAAGGAGGATTGGTGTGAGTTCGAGACCAGCCTGGGGTACCAAGTGCGCTCCAGGCCAGCCTGAAGTGCATAGTGAGATCCTGTCTCAAAAAGACAAAAAACCAAAACACCAACCTCCAGTGACAGCAGCTCCATCTCACAGAGGCCCCACCAGCATGTGCCAACTACAACACGAGGTCACCCACCATTGTGGCTACACAGTGCTTCCTGAGACCAGCCCAGTAGGGATGGAATGAGCAGAGAAAACAGCTTTTCCCAAGGACCCTTACTGCTGCTGACCCTAGTTTTGTCTTAATACTGTCTAACAGAAGTAATTTCGCACAGGGGATTAGTGATTTTGGTAATGCCACAGGATGCTGGTCATTCACTGCTGTCAGGAACCCATAATAAACTAATTTTCTCACCAAACGATTTGTCAGGGTCATTTTTGGGTTGTCACCCCCCCAGTGCTGGGGCACACATTTCTTTTACATTTCTCTGGGAAATTCATGAAATAACAGTTCATAAGCCAGATCATTAGTTATGAGTTAAGCTGGGCCTGGTAACACAGGTCTGTAATCCAAGCACTTTGGGAGGCTGAGACAGGATTGCAAGTTTGAACCCAACTCAAAATACAAAAAGAGCTGGGGGTATACCTTAGTCTGACAGCTCTGGTTCAATCCCCAGTACTGCCAAAATGAACAAAAAGTGCCTCACCTATTTCATTTTGAAAATACAGCCAAATAGAACAAAAATGTTTGAAAGCAAGTATTTATTACTAGTCTGATATTTCTCATAACACTCAACAGTTCAACATGTAAAAATTAGGGAGGAAAAGAACAGTGCCATTGCAGAACAGGTCAGGAAAACAAAGTGTCTAAATGTAGCGTACTTCCTTCTGGGCTGCTATAGATGCTCTGCTCTGTGTACCTGAAAAACAATTATGTTACTTAGGGAGCGTTACTCGGCTTCATGTTCCCTGGTTGCTCATCACTGCTAGAACTGCATGAACGAGACACAGCTGATCACCCCGGTGCTCTGGTGACTGTGTTATTAGACTGCTGCCTGCTGGGTAGTTCTGGTGCGCACCACACAGTCCTGTGCCCGAATTACTCATGTGTGCTGCTGCCCCGTTGGGTACTGGACAGTCACAAAAGCCATTTCCCGCATTCTCTGATACTGGTTGCTTGAGCAGTGAGAAGAGCCTAAGAAGAAATCTGGAAGATTCTTAGAGAGTTTTGTCATCCCTTGGAGCGATCAAGAAAATTCACAGGTGCTTTTACTTAGTGTTGCTTTGTGGTACCAGTGCTGTGCTGCTTTGTGGTACCAGTGCTGCGCTTTGTGCCGACCGGAAGAGTGGACAAAGATGTATACTTACGTCATTCATCTCTGTCTGCAAGTCCCATTTCTACTAATGGCATGTGGACTGGGTACTGTTTGTCTTCATATAAAGTTACCATTTGTTCTGGTGCCTGAGCCTAGAATTAAAAGATACAGTTTGTCAAGAAAACCTAATTTTGTCTCTATTGCTCTTTCCCTCATGTATCTGGCCATTTACACAACAGGGAAAAGGTGTTCTCTAGGTTTATTTCTAATTTATACTCTATTTCCAAGGGGCACCTGTGATGGCTTCCTGCTAAATCTCGTTTCTTTCACTCTAAACTGTAATTAAATATCAAAGTTTTCCTGGGTAGAGCCAGTAGGCTTTATTTAATATCATCATTCTTGTTAAAAGTTTCTTCACGTTCCACACATGCTAAGCTTTGGAAGAAGAAAAGTTTAAGCACCGCCTGGGGTTCTGATATAGGTTCTCTCACATTACAATTCAAGCCTTTCTATCGTGGAAACTCCTGTCCTGGTCTTTCCTACTCGTCTTCCAGGATGCAGCTCAGATGACAGTTCCTGCTTGGTCATTTCAGTGCCTACTAAGAAACTGCTCAACTACCTTTTCCAGCTCCCTTAGATGCAGACAGTCACCCCTTCTCCCACCCCTGTGCCTCGCAAAGGCAGCCGTGCCTCTATGACCATAACACTTCCTTCTACCTTGCATGAAGTAGGGTTTGGTGTGTTTGCTTTCCTTCACTGATTTACAAGTTCTTTGACTATAACAATGCACATCTTTCTTTTTGGTGTTCTTTTTTTGTGCTTTATTTTTTGCTTTGGGACAGGATCTTGCTATGCAATTCAGGCTGATCTCAAACTATGTAACCCAGATTGACCTTGGACTCATGGTGATCCCCTGCCTGAGCCTCTTGAGTGCAAGGATTGCAAGTACATGCCACCACACTGAGCACAATGCAGATTTTGATCATTTTAATCTTATTATCAGCATGGGGGTAATACAGTTTGTTAAATTTAAATTAAAACAGTCTTAAAAGCATTAAAATTTACTCTGATAGTATACATAGCTTTATGTATTTTTCCCTTGAAGAGTCACACAGGCACACAGCACTTCAAGTTAACAGGTACTATGGGAATATCTGTAAGAGGATTTTGGATAATTTACCATGGAAGAAGCATAAAGCTGTTTTCCTTGAAGACAGTCTATCATAGTCCACAATGCCTCCATGCTCCACTTGGGACAATATGGTATTCTTGTCTTTCCTGTGTCTCTTAAGGGAGGTTTAAATCCTGCCAAGAGGACCTTTATGGCACGGGCAGGATACTGCATAAGATGAAAAGGAATCTGACGTAGTCTGTCACAAAAAGAAATTCTTAAAATGTTTAGCATGTCAATTCAAAAAAATTTTTTTTGTCTTTTTGAAACAGGATCTCACTATGCAGTTCAGGCTGGCCTTGAGCCCACTTTGTAGCCCAGGCTGGTCTCAAACTTGCAATGATCCTCCTGCCTCAGCCTCCCGAGTGCTGGGGTTACAGGCATGCGCCACCACACCCGGCTCAAACTTTCTTATAATTTAAGCTCATACAAGAAAACAAGGGAAGGACTTCATGATGGATTTTGGAATGATTATTTGGGTTGTAATACCAAAAGCACAGTCAACAAACAAAAAATCAGATGAAATGGACTTCAAAATTAAAAACTTCTGTGCCTTAAATGACAGTCAATAGAATAAAAAGGCAGCCTGCAGATGAGCGAAAATACATATAAAAATGGACATTTCTCTAAAGATGATATATAAGCAGTAAGAAAAAACTTGTGCCAAGATGCTCAACATCACGGCCACTAGGGAGTGTAAATCAAATTTGCAATGAGTTACCACTGTGCACCCGTTAGGATGGCTACTGCCAAGGCACTGCCCCGCTCTGTGACAGCAGAACACCTGCTGCCGTGGAGTGGGAGGCTGGAACCTGAAGCACTGCCGGTGGGCTTTGAAGTGGTGCAGCCACTGTGGAGAACACATTCCTTAAGAAGACTAGAAATGAGTATATGGCCCAGCAATTCCATGTGTGGGGCTATGCCCACAATAACCGAAAGCAGGGTCTCCAACAGAAATTTCTATGTACATGTTCATAGGAACAGGGTTCACAACAGGCAAAAGGCATCACTGAGGGTAAATACGATGTCTACACATGAGAAAAGATTATGATCTGTCTTAATGAGGACAGACATTCTGGAACGTCTTATGACGTGGATGAGTCTTGGAAACGGGCTAAGCGAAATGAGCCAGTGACAGGGTGGCTACTGCACAATTCTACTCATGAGATATCTAGAATGTAAAACATCATAGAGACAGAAAATAGATGATAGGGCTGTCTAAAGGGTACCAGGTTTCTCTGTGGATCAGCACATTCCCACCAGCTGGACTGCCACGGGGCTGCCCTGAGGGGCAGCGAGACACACGCTGCAGCCCCTTAGCACACGCTAGCGGGATGCTCCGGACACTGGAAGTGGTGGCAGCTGCGCAGTGCTGCACGTGTACTTGGAGTCGACTGTACGGTTCAGCTGAGACGGTAAATTTCATGTAGCTTTTCTTGCAAAAAGTCTAGATTTAAAAATCCCTAATTGATAAACAACTTTAAAATAAACTTTTGCTTTGGTAAAAATTTTCCTAGTAAAGGGAAGAAAAAATGCTAAAACAGAACTTAGAAGGCTTATTCAGGTGACTTTTTACCTGTTTAGTGTTAACTTTTCAGTTGATCCATAATCAACAAATTGTACCAGGACAGATAAAGGATTAAATTCTTTAATGGAAACAATTTTTGCTCTATACCATAAGCCATCAGCATATTCTGCAAGGCAAGGCATTTCTAGAAAGGCAGAGAAGGGGAAAAGATAATAAAACTATTTTTTAAAAAAAGTCTTCTAATATAGGATGTTACAAAGAAATCAATGTAATAATCATATATTCAACATCCAAAATTAATACTACACATTTCTTTACTGATCCTGAGCATGCAGCATTGGAGGCACCTTGCCATTCGCAGAGTCCCCACTGCTAGGGCTGTGAGCATTCGGCTCCAGCCCCACTTTCCAGCCTCCAGCCTCCATTGGGTCACCACCTGCAAAGGACACTACGTACGGTTTATGCGTCTGCTTTCCATCCTGTCCTCTTCTAATCCACTCTCTGTAAGACCACCAGTATTAAATTTTAAAAATCCAGGCACACTGCTCTTATTTAAAATTATTCAGTGGCATCTTAACTACAGTAGCAACTCCTTAACACTGCAATTTACAGGCTTTTTCCCAAATACTGCATCATCTCCATGAATCCCCTCAACACAATTTCTTAAAACCTTACTGCTGGATAAGGAAAGTGTGGTATTTATATACAATCGAGCACTATGCTGTCATAAAGAAAAATAAAGCTGAGGCATTTGCAGATAAAGGGAGAAACTTGAGAACATAATGTTAAGTGAAGTAAGTCAGACACGCTCAAATATCATGGTTTTTCTGTGGAGAAAGAAATTCACTATGGAGAGAGAGGGGAGAGGGAGAGAAACAGAAGAGATAAATAGCAAGTAGGAAATTCAAATACTCTCCCAAATTACATATTTCATTGTTTTTGAACTATATAAATGCATACGCTAATTTGTTTTACTTATACAAATAATTTATCTTTGTTCACTAAAAACGTTTGTGTTCGCTTTTTTTTTGTAAATAAAGAATGAAACCTTAATACCTCTGTGTCTGTCCCTCTATCTAAAACGTTCTCCTGAGCTTTTCTTTTTTATGATCAACACCTCTCTTCTTTTGGAGCTCGGCTCCAACGAAACCGTACATCAAACCCTGCCTGCTGTCACAGCACTGCCCCCTGTGGCCCAGGGGCGCTCGGCACACCCCCGGTAGTGAGCTGTACGTGGTTCACTGTCTCTTCTCTGCCCACTTGCTTTCAAGACCTGTGGTTTAAATTTCTAACATGGTCCCTTGTATGAGCAGAAGCTCAGTGAAAAGTGCTAATGATGGTGAGCAGACTACAATAGTCAACATGGCACTGATGGCGAGGTGTCTCAGGGTGGGCAGTCATCAGAATAATTCCAGTTACAGTAAGGGGATGATTTTGGAGAAAACAAGAGATGCTAAAGAAACCCCTCTTGCAGGAAAACATTAAAGATTGGTCTTTTGTTATGCTAGTTTTGTTTTTACTTTGTCCTTTGGTGTGTTATGACTCAGTGTGGATTTATGTTTACACAAATTGTATTTGCATGACTTTTTTTTTTTTTTTTTTGTCTTTGTGAGGCAGGGTCTCACTGTGTAGTTCCGACTGGCCTTGAGCTCACTTTGTAGCCCAGGCTGGTCTTGAACTCACAACAATCCTCCTGCCTCAGCCTCCCAAGTGCTGGAATTACAGGCGTGTGCCACCACGCCTGGCTGTATGATTTCTTTTTGAACCACGAATGTATGCTTCCTTATGTGAAAAAAACAAACAAACAGGAATCTTGTCTAAAAGAACTGTTCTACATAGTAAATAACTGAATCGCTATGAATAATATCTTCCAACTTTTACTTTTCTAGCCTTAAAAAACAGCTCAGGTTTTGTCTACTCAAAATACGATTTAAAACTCCCAACACCTAATTTTCATTTTAACCCAAAAAAACCTTCCTTCAACATAAATTCCTTAGTCAACCTATGTATGAATGAATTTAATCATATGTGTAATTTAAAATACTAAAGCATAAAATACCTATAAAATGCACAAATTATGTATAGATCCACGATTCTATTATGTACAAATTGTGTGGTCTTGAGAGAGGAGTAAAGATGAGGAAGGACATGTTCTTTCTATACATCTGAGTGTACAGAAAGGCCCTCCTCATAATACACTTATTCTCTCATTCATTTTATATCTATGAGCACTGACCCGTGCCAGGTGCACTGTAACTGCTGGTGACCAACAAAGCCATTTGCTCACAGTGCTATTCTGAGGGGGGATGGAGAGTGGGCGCAGGGTGAGGCCATACAGAGAGGCCACAGAACATGGGCAATAAAGGGAAAGTTGACCAGAGATGTAAATTTTCAGTGGAGGGAGGGGCATTTCAAGCAGAGGGAATCCTAACACCATCAGCTAAAAGTAGGTCACAACCAATTAAAATCTCACTGAAGTTGGGTGTGGCGGCACACACCCGTAAGCTGAACACTCAGGAGGCTGAGCAAGAGGACTGCCAAGTTGGAGGCCTGCCTGGACTACCTACTGAGACTGTTTCAGAAAACAGAACAAAATGATCAAAACAAAACAACCAAAACCCCAAACAAGACAAAAACTCAAGGAGTAAGATCAGGTAATATATACACTAGTGTGTTTTTAATTTGCTAAACATATCTTTTGATTATGCAGAAATGTAAGAATACATATCAATGTATCATGTATTAAGACTGCATGTACGTCAAGTATTCAGGAACTATCAAAACCAGCAACTAGAAACATTTCTTCAGAAGAGAATCACAAACATTTCATGAAGATGGGAAGAATGGACTTGGGGAAAAAGCAATTTCGTATCTCCTCACAGACCAAGATAGAGCCTGAGCTTCCACCTCAATCAGCTTAGGGTGGTTTGTAATTAATTATTGCCATTAAGGTCTGAATGACAACTTTCACAAGTTGAACTTGTAGTAAAACCTCAAGCTTAGAAAAATCATCTTTATGTATTATGCAGTTAATTTTCTAATACATCCTGATTTTTGGAAAGTGAAAGTGTCCCAGGAGATACTTAATGCTTATTACTTCACATTCTTAATCTAGAAAATGGCAATGATTACTCCAGAGTATCTTGCAGATTCAAAGAAATCCATGCGTATAGAGTCTGAGGAAAACATCCATTACTATTAGAAATAAACAAATCTCCTCAGTCCATTAAAACAAAAATAAAATTTTACTAATTATACTATTTCATTTTTTTAAAAAGTATACCTGTTCTAAAATCTGTCAGAGGAGGAAACGTCTTTACAATCTTATTAAACCTCTGCAATGCTTCTTCAAGGCTCTCCCGTTCTGATTCCGAGCTAACGTGACTGTCATTTGTGTCACTATAATGGTTAAATTGATTGCAGTCTTCTGTAGACTCAAGGCAAATGTATACCTAGGGGGGCAAAAGGGAAGAAAGAAACTTCCAAATTCTGTAATTTCTAGTATTCACTTATGTGGACCAAATTATTGTGGCAGGCAGCCTCCCGCGATGTCTCCCTTTTGCTACTTACCCCCCCGCACCCCACCCCCTGATTGTGGGCCTGGCCAAGTGCACAGCACTGCAAGGGGAGAGTGCTGAGACCAGATGGTAAGGGACAGATGGTTTCTGTCCTGTGGTGCTCTTGGTGAAGACAGCAGTGCAGTCCACTGAAGGGTCCGGGGGCACCACATGAGTGACTTTCTTGGGAAGTGGCTTCTACAGTTCCTACCACCTTCACTTTGACCTCATGAACCTGAGTTAGCTTTAATTAAACAGTTCCTGGATTCCTGAACCGCATGTGTGTTGTTTATGCTACTAAATTTTGGGTAATGTTATGCACAATAGATAATGCAAAAACTTGTAAAATGCAGCAGTAGCTGTATCTGCTATGCTCGCTCTCTGATGAAATTAGGCAGCAAATCCTCCTCACCTTCCAGACACCGGTTTACGTACAAAAGGCTAGAGGGGCTGCGGATGCTACTTGTCACTTCTTCCTGGTTTTGTTGGCCAAGGAATATAATTAATTCTTTTCAGTGCGTCTATTCACTCTGTCAGTCAATATTCACAGACAATGACTACTACATGTCAGGCACTATTGTCAGTCTGATGGTACATCCAGGAACAACACAGACCAAACCCCATCTTCATGGAGTTAACCTCGGGCCAGAAGACAGCCAATCATCATACTGTAGGGAGAGGAAGGTGGGACATGGTAAAGAAAAACAGGGCAGGGTGGAGGGCATTAGAGTTCAGTGCAGGAAGAGCCATGGACGAGAGATGTTTAAGATTTCATAAAGGTAAAAAATTTAATAAAAGATAAAAAGTGAAAAAATATTTTAGAGAGGGAAACAGTTTCACCATACAAGGAAACAAGGGAAACAGTTTCACCAAGGAATGGGTGCAAACATAACAGTGAACAAGGGCATATGACCGGAGGAAGCTCATAGGTGCTTTAGAACATCTGTCCAAGTACGGCAGCTCTCATCTGAGTGGGCCCAAGCGCACACGAAGAATAATAAAGGGTGAGGGGAAGGAGGCGAGGGGAAGGGGTCCCGGATAGCAAGGGCGAGGAGGGAGCGGGAGGGAGTAAAAACAGGCCGTACCCAGAACACGAACAACTGCAGTGAACGCGACCACTGTACGTTATAAACTTGAGCTAAGGTGAATGATATCAACAAGAAGGGAAGTGGGGGAGGGGAATTAAAGGGAGGCGGCAGCTACGAGGAGGGAAGAAGAAGGGGACTGGAAGAAGAAACAAGTTGCCTGGGGCCACTCCCCAGGTCACTGGAGATCGCATGTAGTGCAAACACGCACTAATAAAAACATGAAAAAAGAAACGTCTTGACTCATGAAGCATAACAAATGCTGGAAATCAGGCGCAGTGGCACATGCCTGTAATCCCAGGTACTAGAGGCTGAAGCAGAAGGGTTATAAAATTGAGGCCAACGTGGGCAACTTAGTGAGACCCTGTCTCAAGAAAAAACAATGGGAAAATATCAACCACGAAGGTCACCAACTTCCATTATTTACAATCCAAGAAGACAGAGAAATAAAGAGTCAGTCCTAGTATTTAAGACCAAGATGCTGGTATGGTTTTGCATCACCAACGAATCACTTGCATGGCATACATACTTCATTAGGAGAGACAATGTGCTTCACTTGCACGGCATACAGTTCTTCTGGAGGAGGCAGGGATGAAGACAAATATGGTTGTAAAATAGGGGTCTCCATTTCTGACAAAAGCAATTCCTAAAACACCACAAAGAAATTCAGATTTCAAAGGACATTTATAGAAATCAACTACATTATAAAAATTCATTGTGATGCCACCTTGCTTCCAGTTAGCAGAAAGCAAGCCCACCCAGATAATGACTATCACAAAATGATCTAAAGTAATAGGAATAAAATGCAGTGACTAACAACCTTCAGCATGCTCATGTCCCACAGTTTAAAACATATGCAAAAAAGATGTGAATGCTTATTGATATACATCTACACATGCACGTGCAATTCTTTAAGAACAGTTAGTAAAGGCTCAACAGTAATTGTCACTAATGAGTGGGACTGAGGTGCAAAATGGGAGCCATTTCCTTTTTCTTTTACACATTTCTGTAGCATTTATTTTTAGACTACGTAATGACTTTATTTTAAAAACTACAATAATGCATGAAATGCTAAAGCAAGATTAAGTTGAAAAGATCAAAAAAGTGAGTTCTCACTAGACGTGGTGGCACATGCCGTAACCCCAGCTATTAGAAGGCTAATGAAGCTTGGTTTATTAAAACTCATCCTATACCAAAACATCAAAAGTAAAAACTTTGGTACTTAAAGGACACCATCAAGAAGGTGAAGTGACAACCAATTAAATGGAAGAAGTATTTATAAATCATGTATCTGAAGAGGGACTTGTATAGAGAATATACAAAAAAACTCTTACAACTATAAAAAGATAACTAAAAATGGGCAGTTAAGTAGATTTATCCAAAGAAAATATATAAATGGCCAATAGGTCTAGGAAAGGAGGTTCAACATAATTATCAGTGAAATGTGTCAGAACCTTATACACGTCCTAGGATGGCTAGTGCTGGATATGAATTTTCTAGTGTTGTATGCAGGACCAAAGAAACCAGACTTCTGAAAATTTTTTCAGTAAGGCAAACTTTACTTCTGCACAAGGGTGCCCTGCTAGCTTAATGCCAGCAAAGAACAGGGACACAACCACTGGTTCACTGGGCACTTTATCCCTAAAACACATACACAGTGGTTACCTGCCCTGATCTCTTGGTGGGAGTGTGGCCTCACAATTTAACCCAGTTGGCTACTTTAACGAGGTAATGGTTGCTAAGCAAAGTATTGTGATCCAGTAAGCTCTTTGTTACACAGTTTTATGGCAGCTAGGCACGTACCCCTTTGTTCCAAGTTTCCAAGGAAGGATGAAACAAGCATATGTGCATTTTACACAAATTGGGAATTTTATAAAATTGAGTTAATTATTTCCTTTGACAGAAAAGACCTTTTCCTGCATTAGGAAAAAAGATTATAAATGTTGGTAAGGGCA
Organism: Dinomys branickii; assembly: GCA_004027595.1. Taxonomy (NCBI): domain Eukaryota; kingdom Metazoa; phylum Chordata; class Mammalia; order Rodentia; family Dinomyidae; genus Dinomys; species Dinomys branickii. Next base: position 20,823 of record PVLD010017241.1, read on the forward strand.
TGGAGAAAACGGAACCCCTGATACATTCCTAGTGTGAATGTAAAATAGTGTGGCCACTTTGAGTAATAGTCTTCTAGTTTCTAAAAATGTTAAACATGCTTACTGTGAGAGCCAGCAATTCTACTTCTGGTTATACACCCAAAAGTAAGGAAGACATATAGCCCATAAAAATGTGTTTATGAGTGTTCACAGCAGAATTATGATCACCAGAAGGTGGAAACAAGCCAGCAACATCAACGGATGAGTGGATAAACAAAATATATACACACAGTGGGATTTTATTTGGCAATGAGAACACACTGCTGCTATATTCTCAAACACGCTCAAATCTTAAAACTACGCTAAGTGAAAAGCCAGAGACAAAGGAACATGTATTGTATGTTTCTGTTTATGAAATACCTAGAACAGATGAATCCACTAAGAGAGTTCAAGTGGTTGCCATGAAGCCGGGCAAGTGAAGAATGGAGAGTGACTGCGGCACAGAGCTCTTTTCTGGAATACTCTAGAATGAGCGGTGCTGCACCACTTGGTGAGTAATACTAGAAAACCACTCAATTATACATTTTAAGAAGATGAATTTCTAGGACATAATATTGCAATAAAGCTGTTATTATTATTTCTAATCTTTTTATTGATGGAGTGTTTCAAGTTTCCAAAATATTTGGATTTCACCTTACCTCAAATTTTATTTCCCATATTTCATCCTCGTATTTTTTGTAGTCTGTTGGTTTCTGAAATAATATTGTAGTATTAATGAGTAAAACCACTTATAGCTATACAGTATTATTTTAAGGCACTTGTTTCATCTCCACAAAAACTGGTACACGTACTTGATGGCACCCATTTAATTATTTCAGATTAACACAGGATAATCTATGTTACTACTCACATTTCAACTGTAAGAATCTTTAAACTGATACTACACACATGTCACTAATAGTTTAATGTAAGAGTGAGACCTCTTTTCTGTTGAAAGCATACACAGTGCAGAGTGCACTTGGAAGACAAACTGAATACTTCTTATAAAACTAGTTTAATAAATGGAGCATCTTTTAAGCAGATGCACATCTATGCACATCTCTGCTTTAAAGGCAAAGTTGGCAGTTAAGATTACAGACACAAACTCACATCCCAGATTCTGCTGAAGAAGTAGCTATGCTGAGCATAACACTCAAAGTATCGTCGTTTATAATCACTAAAGTGACTATTAAAAAACTTGTAAGCAAACTGAAACAGAAATATCTTGTGGCATAAAATGTTACCTGATGCGTACTCTAGTCCTCTAAAGGAAATACAAAACCATATCTAAAATATTAAAAACAGAAGTAGCAGGAAACTGGAATGGGTTATTTTTTGAAGCTAAGGTCAAAATATGGCAAGGAATTTCCTGAGAGGAGGCAAATGTGAGAAACATTACACAGGCCAAGTTACTTTTGTGCTTGGGACTAGAAGTCATTTAGAATTTCAAATACTTTAGTTACACAGACTTCACTGATGTAGCATCTTAGTCTGAAAATTAAAAATGCTCCAAAATCTGAAGCTTTCTGAGTGTCCTGTTGGGACTCAAAGAGTTCTGAATTTAGGGCACTTTTAGATTTTATATTTTCAGATTAGGGTTGCTCAACATGTAATGTCAAGTTCCACATCAAGTAAAGGAAAACGCATTTCACCTGGGGCGGAAGTAGTTTTCTGGCATTAAATTCAGATTTTATAGTGTATATTCTTTATTCTAAAGACACTTAGTAACATCTGGGTGTCTCATTAGGCTTGAGGAAACAAAAACACCAGTCGAATTTAGACAGGACGCGAGGGCGTGGCAAACCTGGCAGGGGAAGTAGTGTGAACTGTTCATCAGATCCCAGAACACACACACAGGACAGTTCCCAAAGCCCTGCACTTGGACTTCTCTACAGAACTCGGCAAGATTTCATAGGGTGGCTGAGACCTGACGTCAGCCTCCAGAGTGGGTGATACAAAGAGCACGATCTGCACTGTGTTTTTGCCTCTGTGCTCTCTTGTCCTTGCAGGCCCCTCCCGCCGCTGCAGGGTGCGCTTCTTTTCCTGCTTCTATTTGGCCCAAACATACTCTGCAGGGCCTGTTTCTTTTTCCATCTTTAATGAAACTTCATTATCATTTGTGCTTATCTTGACCAATCCTTTACTCAGGACACAAAGAGTCTAGAAACCACCTCCAGAAGGAGACTCCAGCACCCCAAACCCAGCAACAAAATCTTAACGTAAATAAAGTCTTTTTCAGCACATGTATAAAGCATGATACAAAGTACTGCTTTTAAGAATTTACAAATTCTCATCTTAGACTCTCTTAGGTCAGTTATAAAGAATCATGTTTAAGACCTAAGGTATAAGACAAAAAATGTAACAGTTTACGCCAGATACTCATAGAAAAACAATACACTTACTTCTTTAAATATCTCCTCAGAATATTCAAAATTGCAATATTTATGGTGTGCCATAAAATAGGAAAGTGACATTCCATCAAAATAGAGATGAATACGCAACTTCCCCCATGGATTTTCAGGCAATTCCTATTTCAGTTCAACAAAGAAGACTGTTAATATAAAAATAAAGTCTATGTATAAACTCTTCTAGTGAGTAAGTATGAAATTAAGCTTCTGATAACAGTAGTATAACTAATTTGAGTAGTAACTCATTTCATAGAATTCTTTCTGGGGTGTTGGGGGATATAGCTCAGCAGCACAAGCGCCTCCCTGGGAAGTACAAGGTCCTGAGTTCACTTCTGGGTACCAAGAGGAAAAAAACCAGAATTTTCTTCCTGGTATTTTGCCATGTTGTAAGGCAGTGATTCTACTCCTTTGACTTGTGTTAAAATATATGTACATGTCTATACACTATGGAGTTCCCTGGTTATTTACTAGAAACTATATATAATTTACTATATACATCATCTTTAGATGAATCTAACAATTTATACTAAGTAGGAGGAAAAAGAAAAGATAACAATGACAGAGAAATGAAGACTACTTCAAAAGATCCCCAAATGGCAAGTATTGGAGGAACTTAATAGTCTAACAGCAGGAGTCACGATAATGGTTTTAAAACTGAATAAAGCCATTAATTTTTAGGTACTGACAGGGCCTATCCACTGGTAAGTCTGTCCAAACTCATCTCCTGAGTGGGTTACAGTAACTGCCTCCCCGAACACTGCCCTGCTGTCTTCTGCTACTACCCAGTCTTCTCTGCAAACGGTGGCCAGAAGGAAAGCTTCTATTGTACCTTCAGGTCAAAGCCTGTGGCGGCTTAAGGGTGGCACAGGCCTGGCCCTCACCACCGCAGCTCTGCCACTCCTTCCACACACTGCTGCTCCAACTCAGGGCCTTTGGCACCTTCAGGCAACCAGGATGGTCCTTTTGACTCATAATGCCACCCGACCACTGTGTTTGCCACGGAACTTCCTCCCCACCACACCTTCTCTTTTTAGTCTTTCCTACTTTGTTTTCCGGCCAACACAGTGTTGCTAATTAACAGGCATTCTGTTTTTGTCTTGATTCAGTGGTTCCCACCACTGAAAGATAAGCTCCAGGGAGGGAGGCATGTCTGACGGCTCCGTCCCTGCTGCATCTCCATGCCAAGGGTAGCCTGTCTTGGTAGGATGGCCAGGAGCGCATGTGGTCATGGAAGTCAAGAGGGCGGGAAGAAGGCTGCCCTCGTGGTTTAGGAAACCCAGCAGCTTGTGCTACACTACAAAGGGGTTTTCTGACTACAGTAAGGTGCCAAACCAACTGCAAGTGTCTGCAGGGAGAGGAAGGTGGGACGTGGCACAGAAACACAGGGCAGGGTGAAGAGCATTAGAGTTCCGTGCAGGAGAAGCCATGGGATGAGACTTCAGTGACCTGTTCTGGGGTCTGTGAGCACCTAGGGAGGGGCTCTTAGTACTGAGCCACTTTCTTATTAAGAGGATATGTGACTTCTTAGGTGATCATCACTATAACACAGAAATAACTTTCCTTACCATTTTTGTCTCTTCCCACTCAGCCCTCAAACAGCGATAGGCTAGCCCTCTAGGGAGCAAGGCTGGGTGAAATATACCCAGGTCGTAATTTTATAATGGAAACATTTACTTCTGCATTACGTCAGCCAGCTGGGCTTTACAGAAGCTACATGGGGGCAGATACAGGAAGTGATCTTTGTGTTTGCCCACTTTTGTGACAAACAGCAAGGTGTACGCACATGTGAGAAATTAGCAACAGACCAGTTTTACACACCTTATGCTTCATGTTACATTCTTCTACATTTATAATTTTTCTCCTTTTTTTTGGACACAGGGTCTTGCTATATAGTTTAGGCTGACCTTGAACTCACTATGTTGCCCAGGCCAGCCTCAAGTGATTCTTCTTGCCTCAGCCTCCTGAGTGTTGGGGTGACAGGCATGTGCCACCATGCCCAACCCATTTGTAATTTGTTTTATTAAATGTTTGTCTTGACTTTCTTGTAGAATTAGCCCAATTCAGTCCAATGTCACCTGAAAACCCACTTGTACCACTTGGGGAGGAGGCTGAAAGTGATTCATCAGGTGATCTGGCTACTGATGATGCTGACATGCTGTACTTGTGACCCGGCAATTCCACTCCTAAGTATACATTTGAAAGAAATGAAAGCAGATATCCCTACAGCGCAGCTGGTAGAGCAGAGGACTGTAGACCTGACAGAAACATTCTAGAATATTCTTAGCAATTGTATTTATGATAGGCAAGAACTGCAAACCGTAGATGTCCACCAACAGAAAGACTCAATACACTGATGTATTTATACAATGGAATTTACCTACTACTGATACACCTAGGACATAGATGAATTTCCAATACTGTGCTGAATGAAAGAAGTCTTATGAAAAACCATACATGCTGCATGACTCCATTTCCATGTTCCTAGGTCTGTTTTTTTGCTCCTTTTGCAGATATAGTGCCAGGCTGCTTCACAGAAGAGAAACTGGCTGAGAGCCTGGGCCACAAACAGCTGCCGATTATAACAACGACTATCACTACTAAGTGCCCAAGGGCCTGGCACTACCCTGAGAGTTGTCATGCCTGTTTTATGGATGAGAAAATGGCCTCAGAGCGAGCACAGGACTTGCCCATAGCTATGTAAAAATTAGTGCTCTAGCTGGGTCTACCTCTATCTAAAGACAACCTTAACAGCGACATGGTCTCACCCCAAGGGTGCTTCTGCGCAGAGGAAGGGAGTCAGGGAAGAATGTTAGAGAAAGTAAACTATGGTCTTACAAGTCTCACTGAGTTGCCTAGGCTGGCCTTGAACTTGCAAATCTCTTGCCTCAGTCTCCCAGATAGCTGAGAGTATAGGCATCTGCCACTCCGCTCCTGGCTTGTAACAGGGTTTTGAAGGCAGGTCTGCAGAGTCTATAGTGAACTTCCTAGTAGACAAAGTTACTATGCGGGACAAGATGCAAACTGCTTTACAGATTATGATGTGGATCACAAAAACCAGAGAAGTTGCAATAGTGGGATGGAGCAAGAGATGACAGAGAAGTAAAGAACGAGGACCTTGATTTGGATGAGAAAGAAAACAGTAATGTAAATAAATATTTGATTAGTTAGAATGCTACAAGCTAGGTCAGAAAACGTTACTAGGTTCTTGCCAGAGTGAAGAACCTAATAACTATTGGATGGAACGCCACCACTGTGATTCAATGTTGGAAACTGTTCGTAATGGATGAATTGGGACTGGAATTGACAGAAGACCAATTACAATAGAGGAAGAATAATATATATTGGGTCAAAGAACTCCTCAGAAGAATTTCAGAGTAGACCGGTGAAGAGACAGGTAAAAGATCACGAGAACCTCCTAACAAAATAGCAGCCAGAGAGATGTCCAATATGTCCTACAGAAAAGAGATGGGAAAACAAAATACATGTACTGTCACTGTAAGCTACACTTGTATATAGACCATGCTGTTTTTGTGTATGAAGACCACCTTAGGTGGCACAACTGAAGTAAGGATTATTTTTCTTATAGTTTTATTTTCATTGTAGTTCATACAGGAATTTACACTGTCATGTTTTACATTTGTAAATAAAAAATTGATGTTGAAAATGTTGATGTATATTATAAACACTATTATTAATGTAATACTTTAATATTTTCTTAGTAGTTAAGAATGCTTAAAAGATCCTTTTTCACTTCTGGTAGACAGAGATATCATGTAAGAAATCTAGAAGAGGTCATGTAGAAGTCATAGGAAGGCCAAGCCAATCACAGATGAAGTGGCACTGAGACTGAGACTGAGACAGAGACAGAGAAAGAGACTGATTGAGATTGAGATTCAATTACTTCAGCACCCAGCTGGGTCTAGCTTTCTAGTGTGATCCATGAGATAGCAGACATGTGAGTGGTCATTTTAGATGTCCCAACCCAGTTGAGCTTTCAGATAACCTCCTGGTCAACATCTTACTGGATGCATTCAGTTTTGGAATTGTAAGCAATAAATTGTTCATTGTTTTAAGCCATGAAATTCTGGGGTGACTACGTATGTAGCAATAAAAAAATGCAACAGTGGGGGAAGGGACCTTGGGCCATACCACATGACATAAATTGCAGTTTCAGTCAATATCCTGTTTTTAAAATGATATTTCTCTCCCTCCCTCCCAGCCTGTGTGTGTGTGTGTGTGGGGTGGAACCACATGTGGGCCTTATGCTCTGCCACTGGGCCATGCTCCGGCCCACTGCTGCTCTTTCCACACTTCGTTTCAGGAGCCCCTGTAGTTTAGCAATTTACTAGCTCAACCTTATCAACTGATATTGATCATATACCCCAACTGTAACACTCAAGATCTCTATTCTGACATAGTTCAATTGGTTCAACATTTTGACTCCAGCTAGAAAACTTTTCCATCAAGCCTCTGCTTTATCTAGGAAATTTTCTATAAAGTCTGTTTGTAGTTTTTGAGAAGTGGAATTACAATTCCTTCTGCACAGTTCTTCCAGTAGGTATAATAAGGTATAATATGGACCACTATTGAAGTCATTCTTGTCTGCTAATGATTTTAGGAAGATTTTAATTTTCCCAGCCTTAATTACAATTAATTCATTAAACTTAGACTTTTAATTGGCAGTCTCTGTTGTGCTATGATTTTCCTTCTAAAAACCTCATTAGAATTTAGAGTTGAAAGTGTGTAATATCCTTGAAAACCAATGCTGATGAACATGTTGTTAGACTGTAAGAGTTTACTCAACACAATTCATAAATCGAAAATAATAGAAATACTAAAAATAAATATGGGTATTAGACACCCACCTTACACTCTTTTTCAAGAAACTTAACCTTATGCTAAGGTTACCTCATTTATTAGAAGCCTCCAACTGGGCCTGCCCGCCCTCTCCTGAGTCCTACTCAGCACTTCCCCTTCTCACAAACATCCCCCTGTTCTAAGCAGTCCGCCCTCTCCTAGCTGCCTTCATGCATCCCGCCTCCCTCTCAGGAGAACTCTTACCGTATTTCCCTACTGTGCTTAGCTCCCTGTTGTGTGGCCCCCAACATGCTACCCTGTGGTGTGGACTGCTTAGGCCTGTCTTGTTGCACTCACTACAAGAGTCTTTGAGGATGGGTTGGGACAAGTTCTTAAGAATTCTCTTCACTTAAACAGTGCTACTATACAGCAGTATCCTGAAAACTGCCGCATACACATTTATGAGCATCTCCATCAATGAGCTGTTGTTCCCGTACCCAAATAAATAAGCTGTTAGTAAAGAATCTTCCAATCTTCTGACTTTAATGGTTATGAAAGTTCTCAAGAACATATTAAAAATTAGCCTTATTTAAAATAAGCCTAGGAATCAAAGTGTAACTTCTCATACGTTAATGAGTAATTTCTGTTCACATAAGAACACTTGTAACACTGTTTATCATGAAAATAGTCCTCAATTTGTTTTTTCAGTATTTTTTTTGGAGACGCGGTCTCACACTGTAGTGTAGGCTGGCCTTGAACTCACTATGTAGCCCAGGCTGGCCTTGAACTCATGGCAATTCTCCTGCCTCAGCCTCCCAAGTGCTGGGATTATAGGCGTGCACCACCACGTCCGGCTTCCTGAAATTATGTTAATTATATTTTAAGGCAAACAATTTAAATCAATTATATTTGGTCTGAAGACAAATTACCATAATGCGAATGTCCACCTCCCTCTTTGAAAGCAGCTCCTGAAGAAGCTCAATCGCATCTGGCTGCCAGACATCCCCAACCTGTATGGGATTGACATACTCAGAATCCTTCACATTTGCAAAGTGAGACAACACAGAGAATACCATGAGTATATCAAGGTGGACCTTTAAAAATTAATAATTTGACCAAGTTTCTCTCTATAGTACTCAAAATATTTTATGCTTTAAACATATATGTATATTGAAAATAGAAAGTCACATTTAAAACTTTTTAAAAGTCCAATATGTCAATACAGGGCCTCCGGCACACCCTCATTAGGGAGTGGGGCTGCCATGTGAAGAGGCACATCCAAGCTGCTCTTCTGTGCCCAGTGGGTCCTTTGGATAGGTACAATACAGTGGACATCATGAGTGCAGTATCACAAGTACATTCAGTCCAAACTATCTAGCTGAACTACTCAATTCTAGAGCCACAGAAACAGTATGGTGTAAGTTTATTATTTGGCCACTAAGTTTTAGCTTTGTTATGCATCAACAGATCATTAATATAGCACTTTAATCTGATTTCCACATTGAAATTTTACAATCTTCAATTTGGTCTGATGACGCACACCTATAATCCCAGGACTTGGGAGACTGAGGCAGGAGGACTGCCATGAGTTCAAGGCCAGCCTGAACTGCATAGTGAGATACCCCCCAACTCAAATTTTAGACTCTTATACCATTTCATCTAGGAACATATTGCTTTATTTACTCAGGTATTTTATATATCTCAGTATAATTTTGTAATTTTCTTTATGAAAGCCCTTTAGCTGTTTAATGAAGCTGGTTTATCGGTATTATTTTTGTTGCAACTGAGAGATTTAACTTTATATTCCAATTTATAAAAAAGTTAATTTAAAACAATAAAAGGGAAAGAAATAATTTAGAACAATATTTCAAGTTAATCATCCCACACATTATTTTGTACTCACTGGTATAGTATGATAGAGCTGACAAGGAATACAAAACTGGGGTGTATCAGGATACAGCAAAATAGGGTAAAGGTGACACTGTGGAATCTTTTCAGTGAATCCATGATCTAAATATTGTACCTGAAACAATCCAAATAAAATTTACAGTTAAAATGTGTTACTAAAGCCAGAGGAGATAGGAGTCGTGGTGCGTGGCTGAGCTCAGCCTAGGTAACTTATGAGATCCTGTTTCAAAATAAAACACTTTTAAAAGTGTGGGGATGTAGCTCAGTGTGAAAGTCTTGGATTCAATCCCAGGATGCCAAAAAAAGATGTCCCGGAAAGATAAGTTTTGATTTGAAAAATTTCCAGAAAAAAAGAACATTGTATTCTCATAGTACATCGTGTGAAAAGATTTTCTTACATTAGCCTATAAACAAAATCTCAAAAAAAATCTCTTCTGCCTCAACCTAATGAAATGAACATATCGTTTCTTCCCCTTCCAGTCTCTACTAGTCACTATTCTATATTCAGATAAACTTTTACAGCTTTTTTGAAAAGGACACAGTATTGTTTGTGCTGGGCTTAATGTTTACTACTTCAAATGGCTCAAGGGTAAACTCTGAAAGATACCAGGTGATAAACTCATGTGTACACTTGGAATGTAAAATGATCACGGGGAATAATAAAAGGTAATAATTAAACTATCAAAATTCTTATAGACAATTAAGTGAAACAGATACTCTGACAATGTGATAAACGTTTTTAGAAGTTCACCATCTTATCTGTTTGGACTCTATACAGGTAAAGTTCATGAAGTGTTATCATTTGATGCATACTGAATTTCAGCTTGTCTTTGTAATAAAGAAAAGGAGAGAGATTATCTGAGACTACAAGTGGATAAAATGTTTTAGGGAACATAAAGAGTGAAAAGTGACCCACGTTCATGTAAATGTTTGAACTGTAAGTATCTAGGTGCTTAAATCTTCAAATCTGAAATAATTTTTTTTCTACTGAGACCAGTTAGTAGTGCACAACAACAGTGTAAGACTTCGATGCTAGGAAGCAGATGCTGTGGTATGAGCTACATCAGTACCCTGATGTTGGGTCACTATATCTAAACTACAACTTCCTTATTAAAACAATAATAGTGATTTGCATCTAGGATAGATGTAAACCAAGTATAAAGTATGAATGCACATATGTGAAAGAAGCTGAAAACTCCTAAAATGCCATGTAATTAATTGGTACCATCATTGAACAATAAAGAAACTTTTGCCCAAGTAGAAACAAAAGACTTCTTCTCATTCAATTACAACTTTCAAGTGCTAAATACCTGATGAAATATATCATTAAATTTGTTGTTTTACTTAGTAAATACATGTAAACAGAGATATTTTCATTTTTATATATTCATTTTTCAATGCATGCAGTTGTTTTTAATAACTCTGAATGAAACTTGAGTGCTCTTCAACCATTCGGGAAAGGTAAACCAGTCCTTACTCTGAAAAACACAGCTAACCCCTAAGCAAGTTTGCTAAGGAGCTATTTAACATATGAGAAAAGAAGTCATTTTAAGGAATACTGTGCAACTGAGTGTATTACAACTAAGTAGTCCACTTATTACGGTACCACTGGGACTGTTTTTATTCAGGTTTGAAACAGATTTGAAAAATAAAGATATTTATTACAGAAAAAGTGAAAGGCACCTAAATAATCAAATGATTACTTTGGCTTGTTTGCTTTTTAATTTTTTCAGTGAGGGATTAAACCCAGGGGCATTGTACCACTGAGGTATATCCCTATCCCCTTCCCCCCAGGCCTATTTTTAACCAAGTTTTCATGTGTAAAGATTTTTGAAAACTGTTTAATGCTCCGCACTCAGCCCAAATAGTCACAAGAATTTCAGACTCACCCTAATAGTGCCGCCCACAACTTCGATTACTTTGCCTCGATACCACATAGTATCAGATCCTCTCACTGCACAAGGTTCTCCCTTCTTCCAGAAATAAGGTTCCAAAAGACCTAGGCATTTTAAAGTGCTCTGAATCTCATTCATCATTTTTAGCAGCTCGAATTCTGAGTAAAATATTAAAAATAGGAATCATTTGGGAAAACTGCCTACCACTTTTCAATAAGTCATCAATAATCTTTAATAATTTTACAACTTAGGTAATATAAACAATTAAAGTCAGACTCATGATAGAGCTGTTATAAAAATTTGATTTGACCAGTACCATCTATGTCTTAAAACATACTAATAGCATAAAAATAATTATTCTAATATTATTTTGAGAGTACGAACACTGTAAAGAGCTGTAAATATATAATATAAAAAAACTACTACTTTATGGGAATGTAGACTGGTGCAACCACTGTGGAGAGCAGTTTGGAGATTTCTCAGCAAACTAGGTCTAGAGGGTCCATTCAAACCAGCTATTCCCCTTCTGGGTATTTTCCCAGATCTGAAAACATCGTATCACTCTGATATATGTGCACCCATGTTTATAGCAACGCAATTTGTAATAGCTAAAATGTGGAAGCAACCCAAGTGCCCATCCACAGAAGACTGGGTTAAAAAATTGTGGCATTTTTATATAATGGAATATTATTCAGCTATAAAGACAGACAGTTTTGGGGACTTTGTAGGCAAGTGGTCAAAACTGGAGTCCACACTCATAAGTGAAATAAATCAGCGGTACATGTGCAGGCAATGTATAGTATCACTGGTGTAAGAACCTGAGGGTGGGAATATAAACTAAGAGACATGAAGGAAATCTGCTTAAAAACAAAGAACAGATGGGACGAGGGAAAGGAGAAAAGAGGCAAAAATGTATGTATGTATATATGTAGATACATATGTGCAGGAGGACTAACATGGTTCTACTATTGTATTACATCACTTAATGCTAAGGAATAATTGATGATGGGTTATTCGATCAATCTTGTATGTCAGTATGTGTTATCCTGAACACACACTTCGAAGATATCAATATGCAAAGTAGCAACTATTGTTGGGTTTTTTAAAATTTTATTTATTTTTATTTTTATTTTTATTTTTTTTTTGTCTTTGGTTTTTTGTTTTTTGTGTTTTCCTGTTGTTGAGATGATTGTCTGACCAATTTTGCATGTCTGTAACTGTGTTCATGTATATACACTTCGAAGATATCAATAGGTAAAGCAACAACCATTGTTGAGTCCATGTCACCTTGTCTGTAAATCAGTTTTGATTGTACTATTTTTTATGCTAATTTGTGTCTGTTTGTTAATATGTTTTTGTGCTTTTATTAAAAAAAAAACTACCACTTTAAGACACCAGTTTCAGAGCACACCCTAATAAAATAGAACGTAAGTTATGTATTAATGCTTATATATAGCATAATTTTGAGGCTATAAGTTAAAATTGTTTCTTTTTTCTGAACAGGGTCTTGGAATGTAGCCCAGGCTGGTCTCAAACTCATGGCAATCCTCCTGCCTCAGCCTCATGAATGCTAGGATTACAGGTGTGAGCCACCAAGCAAGCTAAAATTCTAACTTTACTTTCCAAGTGGCCCTTTATATCCCTTTAACTGAGACCCTAGAAACAATTTCTGAAATCAGTTTCCATCCCAGCCCTACTTCTTTGAGTTGTGTTTCTTAGGTAGCTCCTTTACCTCCATACACTTTAGTTTATTCTCCATAAATTGGATACGGCAGCACCTACCCAGATTATCAACACCGCCGGAGGACTGGGTGCAAAGCATCTAGTACACTGCCTGGCAGGTATGCAGTTTATCAACTACGCATGTCATGCTAAGTCCTGGACTAAGCATTGTTACTACAGGTAAACACTGTTCACTTTGAGAACAGCCAAATGCACAGATTTATTTTGATTTTCAAATTAAGATACAGTAGTCAGGAGATCAATGAGTGGGAGGAAATATCAGTAAGTTCATAGCTGTCATACCTCATGGGCAGGTGGCCTCGCAGAGAGCTAACGGTGCCCATGCCTGAGTCCTGGGGTCATGTGAGTGATACAGTACTTGGACAGGCCTAGGCTGTAGTCGGGCAGTCTTTGCACTTAAGCCTGAGAACTCAGGAAGCACCTGAATCTTCTCAAGGGGCTTGAATCTCCAGTCACTTGTGATTTTTTTTCTCGTCTTGAATATGGAGAAATGTTTGTGCCATTTTTAGATGCCTCTAAAGTTGTGTACATGTCAGGTCTTGCAACTCTGGATCCACTCCTACACTTAGCTGGGTCCCACTGTGGGAAAATAAGGGAGCCCTGGTGGCGAAGGGCAGGTCATCTTGTGCTAACCCTGACCCCGGGGTCTTCAGCAGCCTTTGGAAGCCATCCGTGTTGCCCTCCCCTCCATAGTGGGACAGCACTTGGGACATTCAGGTCATCACTGGAACGGTTTCTAAGTCTTACAGTCTGCCAACCACACATCACTGCTGCTCTGTGGTGTGCAAGAAAACAGAGTGCCAGGATTACCACACACTGAGGATTCCACGACTTACAAACACACACACACAGCAGCATGACGGAAGGAGAGAAGACCCGGGTAGCAGCTGTGACATCCCATGAAGACGCAAGTCCAGGGGCTGTCTGCCGGCTACACGACTGTGACCTCACTGCCTCGCGCTGCGGGACCTCACTGCTCTTACCCGCCCGGCAGGCTGAAGCCCGCTGCTTTACTTATCCCCGTCTGTGTGAGTTCGCGCTCTGCTCTTCCCGAATGTTTCCAACCCTAAAAGGGTGTGTCTATATACATCTATTCACATTCTCAAGGCCACTGGGTTCAGAACAGTTGGCAGAAAAGCTTTCTAGTCCCTTCTCTGGACTAACTTTGCCTTTGCTTTTTGATCCTGCAACACTTGGCACACAATCTGTACAACACAAACAACAGGGTACAGTGAAAAACCCCAGAGGTTAAAGAGCCAAGTAAGTTACAGAAGCATCGTTTTGAGCGCTAGGGGATGGAGAATAAATTGCGCAGTCGGTACAAAATGGCACGGGCTACCTCAAGAAAAACTGTGGCACTGCGCGCCAGGGTAACCAGAGCGCTGAACGGGAGCGGAGAGTTCACGAAGAGCTCACGCATGTATCGGGCTTGTTTCTCTCTTCCCAGTACCGGAGACAGAATACAAAGCAGCTCTACCACTGAGCAGCGTCTGCTGCCCTTCCTCTTACTCCCCTTCATCTTTTCTTTTTGGATTTTTTTTGTTTTCTGAGACAAGGTCTGCTAGGCCGGCCTTGAACTTAAGATTTTCCTGCTGCAGCCTCCCGAGTGCTGAGATTATAGGGGTGTACCGCCCATGTTTGGGTTTTTATTTTAATTAGTTTATTATCTGTTTTACAGTACTGGGGATTGAATTCAGAGTCTTTACACTGAGGTACATTCCCAGCCCTTTAAAAATTAAATAATTACTTTTTGTGAAACAGGGTCTTGCTAAGCTCCAACTTGCCCAGACTGAGTTTGAATTTGCAGTCCTAACGCCTTTATCTCCTATGGTGTTAGGATTATAAATGTGTGCCACCATGCCAGACTTTTTTTTACTTTGAGACAAGATCTTGTTAAGTTGCCCAGGGTGGTCTTGAACTTTTGATTTTCCTGCCTCAGCCTCCCAAATATTTGGGATAACAGCTGTGCTAGTGAGAAAATGTATTTATTTTTACCTTCGTACTGAGCTCCATCCTTATCCCTTTTTAAATGTTTAATTTTGAGGTGGGTTTTGTAGGTCCCTAAGTTATACAGGAAGGGCTTGAACTCAGCTATCCTCCTGGCTCAACCTCTGAGTGGTGAGATTACAAGTCCAGCACTCCCGGCTCTTCTTAACAGAGAACAACATTCATACAGTTATCACCCATGACACTGTGATGATAAAATAATTAATGAGCCAGTTGTAGCAGTGTTTGCCTGTAATCCCAGTTACCCAGAAGGCTGAGGTAAGAGGACCAAAAATTTGGCCCAGCATGGGCACCTCAGCGAGACTTTATAACATAAACACAGACTGAAGATGTAGCTCAGTGGCAAGTGTGAGGCCTTAGGTTCGACCCCCAGTACTAGACGAGAGAAAAAGATACAAGAGGATAATGACAGAGGAGGAGGAGGAGGGGGAGGGAGGGAGAGAAAGAAGAAAAAGGGAAAAGGAAAGCCCAGGTTCAATCGCCAGCTCTTCAAAAATCAAAGGAAAAATTAAAAAGTATTTTTCATGAATTATGCGAAATCATTTAATCTTCCCCAAAACCCTTTGAAAATGAGGTTCAAAGAGGTTAGTCACTTGCGCACGTGTTCCTACTGTATCTGTCTTCCTAGAGAACTTCAGTCTCTAGGTCCACTGTCACAGAGAAGTCTTTCATAATATAAAAGATCTAGCAGATGGAGTGGTGCCTGCCTATAATTGCGGCACTATGAAAGGCTGAGGCAGGAAGATCGCAAGTTTGAGCTCAGACCGGGAAATTTGGCAACTTAGAGAGACCCAGACTCAAAATAAAATTTTTCATAAAAGGTTGAGGATACAGTGTGGAAAGCCCTGGGTTCAACCTCAGTACTACAAAAATCAAAACCAAAAACAAAATAAAAAATAAAAATTGTACCTGATAATTTAGGTATTACAAATATAGTTCCATCATCACCAATGCAGCTGACTATTGCCTCAAATACTTTCTTGTCAGGAATAACTGGTGGTTTATAGCGTCCAGTGGTCCTTTGTTCTGAAATTTTCTCCTTACATTTAAATATCCTGTGTTGACCGGTTATATCAGCAGCTTTTTTGTCAGTATGGAAGTTAATTTTAATACACTTAGTAAGGATTGAATCTTCTTGTTCCAAGGGAATTTGCAGAGACTTTTCAGTTAAGTGGATGGTATCTGATTTAATAATTCTGTAACATCAAAAAAGAACATGTTTAAAAAGAGCAAATAGAAAAATCTAGCGAAAACAGCATAAAAAGAACCCTTGAAACATACTTAACATTTGAAAAAGATAACTTGCTGTACTCTAGGATATACTAGACTATGCTGTTACATGAAAATGACTGTAACTTGTTATAATTAAAATGACTTTGAGCTATAAATAAGATTGATAAAAAATATAATTTCACTTAAATGTTCTAAATTACTATCTCACAATGCATGCTATTTTCTCATAAAATCTCTTAAGAAGTAGATTCCAAGTATAAAACCTTTAAATTGATACTAATTTATCAGTACAATACCTTCAAGTTGATTTTTGGAAATCAACTTAGAAAATACAACACCTTCAAGTTACTAATTCATTGAGTCCACAGTTAGAACATATACATGTAGCAAGTTATCAACATTTATAAAACAAAAAGAGAATATGAGTCTCTTAAAAACAATAAGGTAATATTCAGATATTAAATCTTGTGGTAATATGCTAATTCAATTTTTTTTTTACTTCATATTACTCTCTTTCAATTAAGAAAGTATGCTTCTTGTGCAAAACAATAAAATCCTAAAATATTATCTATATATTATTATAAAAAATGTGTTTTAGATTTACAGCAGATTTTTATTTCTTCTAACTTCCTGTGCTTTTGTTTTAGTGGGAAATAAATACTAATGAATCATTCTCAACTAAATGTTCCTTAAGATAGCTAGTGTTACTCTTAATGCAAAAAAAAAACCCACAACAAAAGATCCCTAAAACTTCACAATTGGTAGATGTCAGTAGTAACGTGGCAAGCATTTTTCACTTTCTCATCGCATCTATATAGGAATTACTCTAACCTAAAGCAAATTAACCCCAGAGAGGTACATGGACTGCGTGCCAATTGCTCAGGCAACTCCAATCCATCTACCACACTTGGCCGCCTTTAATTTCTGATTTCTCATTCTTTTTCTATTATCAGCTGGGCGTGGTGGCACACGCCTATAATCTCAGCACCTGGGAGGCTGAGGCAGGGGGATCGTTGCGAGTTTGAGACCAGCCTGGGCTACAAAGTGAGCTCACAGCCAGCCTGAACTGCACAGTAAGACCCTGTCTCAAAAAGACAAAAAAATAAAATGAAACTTTTCTATTTTACGAGGTCTGTGAGTTTATAAGCCAACTACATCTAAAGAGATCTGGCCCTGTGTGGTACAAAGTGGTTACCAGGAAATTGTGTTTGCGACCCTAACATACCTACACATCTAGAAGGACAGACACTGGAAAAGCTAGAGCCACAGCAATCATCCAACCCTTCTCACCGGAACCCCTGACAAGGCTGCTTACCCTAAAACTTTGCAACTGTAGGGGTCTTCAAAAGTGAATACTAGTCAATTAACTTTTTGCCACTCATTTGCTTCACACAAATACATGTTGTAAATACCAGAATTTTCAACATAAAGCTGATACATTTCTGTGTAAGCAAAGGATGCCGAAGGGCTAAGATGTGGCATTCATTGTATTGGTCCCCCTTTCTTTGTTTTAGAATACAAATGCTAAAGGAAAAGGGAACGTGTAAGAGTCAGTGTGTAAGAAAGGGTTTAGGTATACAATAGTTGATATTACTGAATAAAGAAATGAATACTTCTAAAGGATCTGTTTCTGAGATGGCTCCTCAAGAGTTAGTTTATACTTCATATTTAAGAGCAAGTAAGATGCAGTTCAGGTTTGCAAGCACAAATAAGCACTGACGCAGATAGAAAGGAAGCACCCACCACAAACTGTCAGGACAACTTAAAGGCCTGTACCTTCTTTCTCTCAAAGCCAAACCTTTTTTAATCAAGTACTTAGAAACATCAACACGCTCTCCTTTTTCATCTCTGCAGAAAATTTTCACAGGTAATGGCCATGTTGTACTGTTTTCCTGAAGTGATTTAAAAGCTCAGTAAGTATGACACACACAAAAATTTCTTATAAAATGTACTTTTCACAGGCATTTCTTCTACCTTCCTTTAAGTAAGAAAAAGAAATTCCCAACTGAGTAAAATCACTCTGGTGTCTGTCTACGCTGGAGGAAAAGAAGGAAAATGGCATGATGCGTCAGGGGGACTCTGACGTCTGTCTGTGAAATGTCATCAGGGACAAGTGCTCTCTGTGAGATGTTAACATCAAGGCACCTTGACCAAAAAGAACAAATGAAAAAAATTCCATCCTGAATAGGAGAAAAAAGACACCCCTAGTTAACATTTTTCTTTCTTCCCTTACACTGTACATTATATAATCAAAATATACATTTCACGGTGTGCCTCTTTTCCTCTAAAAAAAAGCAAAAGAAGTAACTATAAAACATATGCTCTACTTCATATGGAAAAATTTATAAAAATAGGCAAACTACCAACAGAAAAGGTAATATGTAAAAATGAGTCATATAAGAAAATTTTAATCATTAACTCAGTAAAATATATTTAAACTGGAAAACAAAAACAAGTATTTTTAAATACTCTGAAGATTTCTGCCTCTTTTCAAATACTATATTTATTGCTATACAGCTAATTTTGAGCTCACTGGAAGCCTAACTTCCCACATGAATAAAAGAATAGAAAAGCCTTCATAAACACTCTCTTGTATACATGTTGCATTTTTAATATAGAAATCATAAAATGAAGAATATTACTTTATGAGTAATTTGTGGTATATGTATTCTCAAATAGGCATTATACTTAGAAATAAGAACAACAGAGTTTGCAACAAAATTCAAAGGGCTTATGTCATTTTTTCAATGGGAGTATAAACTGAATTTATGAAAACATTAATGAAATAATATTTATATATATGTTGTACCTGTTTATCTCACTACCCACCTGTAATATGATGGTTGCTATGGCTCCCGTGAGGTAGAGTGAAAGACAGTCACAAGCTGTCGCTGTCCACTTATCACTCCCACCAGTTGGTCTAAAACAAAAAATTACAACTTATTTTATAAAAGAACGAACAGCATAGGATATCTAAATATACAAGAAATGTTACACGTAAGTTTGAACCAATATGTAGAAAGAAGTAAATCTGAGTATGAATTCATGTTATCATTCCAGTTTTCTTTTCCATTTTCACAGCCTTTTCTGTTCATCCTTCTAGTCTACTCTAGATGCCTATTAGATGCTAACTTACTTATGTGTGTCTGCTCTGCACAACACTGAAGACCCCTGAAGCGCAGGGGTCTTTGTTTCACATGTGTCAAGTGGACTACAAGCGGTAAGAGCACAGAGATAATGTACTTTCTCACCACTGCATCTGCTAATGCCTAGCACAGTCCCAGTGCATAGAAGGCACTCCAGAAATACTTAATGGAAAGGAAAAAAAGTTTCTTTGCAATGATTGCTCACTTGAAAGTTTTCTAGAATTCAAATCTAGTTAAAAAACTACCCATAAATATAAGCCTCCGTAGTTTATAAAACCATTCATTCATGCATCCTGGTATCTTTCTGACAGAATTAAAGGTGTTATATTACACAGTCATCCCTCACTATATTGCAGTTCACTTACTGCGGCTTCACTGTATCATGGGTTTAAAAATATATATCTAATTCTGAATCATGGAGTTTTTGCTATGTTATGGGATTTTGCAGTCTATAGCTATTTATATAATATTTATGATTTTAATTATTTTGCTTAAAAATTTAAAACGAAGTGAAAATATAAAAAATTTTCCAACATATTAAAAATATTAAAACAAAATACAGTATGTATTCCATCACATGAATACCATACTGCACACAATGGAAATGCAGTATACCACTACCACTTAATGCGAGATTGTATGTGGCACAATATTGACTGATGGATTGGAAGGTGACCAGCCACAGCACTGTATTCTGTATCTTGGGTGTCGATCGGCTCAGTGACTATAGCATCGGTCTGTTTGCTCTCCCACATTATGCCCATACATTCAGCATCTCTCCTTGTCCACTTCACATAGAGTACCCATATAGAATTTTACATGTTGTTAAAATTATGTAGGTGTAAGGGTGCAGAATGTGTTTAAGAGCATACGAAGTATTTATAAGAGTGTGGGAAAGGTTATTAAGAGAGTGGGAAAGGTTTATAGGGGTATAATACCGCTACCCCACAGATTTGCACCTACTGCGATGTCTCTGGAACATAACTCCCGTACTAGGTGAGGGATCATTGTACACTGATACAAGCAAACCCATGTTTACAGCATCACAACTTGTAATAGCTAAACCTTGGAAGTGGTCACTATGTCTATCAACAGGTGAATGGATAAAGAAATTGTACTACTTATACACCATGGAGTGGTATACCACTCTGCCATGAAGAAATGTAAATTTAAATCACTGACAGGAAAACTGATGGCAAATGAAATAAATCAGACACACAGCTTAAATGTGTCATGGTTTCTCTCATATGAGAAACTCAAGCTATAAATAATATAAGCAAAAATAAAAGAAATAATAGGAAACTGGGATAGATCTTTTGCAAATGTGAAGGGAATCTAGAGATGGGCAGGGCAGTAAAAAGAATTAACATGTGTTATATACATTTACCAACTCTCCTTGACATATATAATCATTCTAATACTGCAAATGTACTAATTTAAAAGAAAAATCTAGTTAATTCATCAAAAAGTTATCAAAATTTTCAAACATATACAAAAACCATATAATAAATAAGATCTTTTATTCAGCTTTCACAGTTATCTCCCATCCAAGTACTAACCAAGCCCGACTCTGCTTGCTTCCGAAATCAGATGAGATTGGGTGCGCTCAGGGTGGTGGCCACAGACTTTCATAGCTACCAATATCTGACCAATTTTATTCCATCTGTACCTCAAATATGCACTTCTACTTTTTGAAGTAAGACCCAAGTATTGCATTGTATCAGTTGCTTTCCCATTTCTGGGACATAATGGGTGGCACCCACAAATTAACCACTTAAAGAATTTACCCTAAGTGTCACTTGGGCAGTGCATTGGTTTACATACTGCTATCCCAAGCATTGTTTGGAAAGTTGTCATTTCAGCCAGTAGATTCTTTTGGTTTTGGTACCAGGAATCGAATTTAGGACCTTGCACTTGCTAGGCAGGTACTTGTGCCACTGAGCTATAACCCTGGTCCAACCAGTTGATTCTCGTATTTAATAAGTTTGAAAAAATTGCTTTTATATTTCCTGGTACATTATCTTACAAAAATTACTAAAAAAGATGTAAGTTTTGGTCATCCTGTAATTTAAATAATTGGACTGGTAAGTGGATAAAGGAGGAGAGATTTAATTCAGCTCATGGTATCAGAAAATCAGTACGTGGTTGGCTGCCCCAAAGTCAGAAACTTCCCGGTGGAAGGGTCTGCTGGAGCAAAGTTGCTTAGCTCATGGTGGCCAGGAAGCAGAGCAGGGGGAAGTGTCAGAGAGGAGTGGGCCAGGGCCCACACACGGTAACCAAGTCCACATCTCTGTGACCCACCCTCACATACCCAAGAGCATGTCTCACTAATCTGCTAGGTGTTTCTTAATCTCATGAAGTTGATATGTAAGAATTAACTGCCACACATACTGCTATTTATAAAGATTTTAGTTTGTATTTCCAAACAGTTTTATTTTTTTGAGATAGGATCTCACTAAGTTGCCCAGGCTGGTTTTTTTTTTTTTTTTTTTTTTTTTTT
>PVLD010017242.1:0-42472 GCA_004027595.1 Dinomys branickii
AAAATAGTTAAAGAGCACTATGAAATTGCCTTTTATATACAGTTGGAAAAGTATGGATAGAATTTAGTTTTGAAGTTAAAAACATGAAATAAGAATTTGGTCCAAAATGGCAATTATAAAGAAAAATAAGATTTTACCCGGAGATAGCTTATCTGAGCCTGCAGATATGATTAAAAGCTTTTATTAAAATGCCAGTTAAAATGTTTCAAGTATTCTGCATGAGAGAAATTACACACACAGCACTGACGTTTATTATTTTGCCTCACTGTGATATACATAGTATCATTAGCCTTACTTATTGATGGGGATAAAAAGGAAAAAAAAAGATTTATAAAGGTCAGGTAATGTGCTAGAAATTGCAAGGGTATGATGTATGGAGCCAAGATGCAAACCCAGGTCCTTTGCCGGTGGATCCTGAGGGCTTAACTATTGCCTGTAGCATAAATCTAAGTCATATAAGAAACTGAAAACAGACACATGCTCAGACTCAATATAAAAATGGTTGTATATGGATAACCTGTTAGTATCACCCTAATAAAATACCATTATTGTCATAAAAAGAAAATGCAGTTATTAAAACAAATAATGAAAATGTGTTTAAAATAAATGAAAAGTATTTGCCTTAGGGTTCCCAAACTATGGTACTTTTAACTAATAAAAGAACTTTAACATTTGAGAGGACAAAACTTCAGGAACTGATACCCAAGGTATCTTCTTAGCTTTGTATCTAAATCAGTGTTTCTGTTTCTTGTTTGGAATCAATGACCAACTAACTCCTGTGCTTTGAATACAATTTGTCTCCTCCAAAATGCACATTGAAATTTAATCCAGACTGCGAGGTACAAAGAAGGTAGAAGCGGAGTCTGACCTTGGTGTTTAGAGGCAGGGGATTTGGAGGACGATCAAGATTAGAGAGAGAGTTAAGATGGGGCCTCCACAGTGTGTTTATATTGTTCAGTCAATTATGCATGCCCTCTGCCTTGTAATCTGAGCAACTAATTTGAAGATAACAATATGAAATATATTAACCACTCTTAATCTCCTATTATCTTGTTCTGAAATTCTGTATTATTGGTTTTTTATTGTTTTTTTCTTTTTATGTAAAATAAAATAAAAATAAACAAAAATAAAAAAGAACAGGGAGATCAGGACTCACACGTCCCACCCCTCTCCTTGGGATCCCCTTAGCTGCCACAGGACTCTGCCAGCAGAAAGCCCATTGCCAGATACAGACCTTTTACTTTGGATCAGAACGATGACTCATAATATACCTGTTTTTTCATAAATTACATAGGCTGTGGTACATGTTATCAGCAATGGAAAACAGACTAAGAGACCAACCAACAAAAATCTCTGGCTTGTTATCCCTTTTACTTTTTGTAAAATGATACAATTGTGTCTGAAAGAATTTAAGAAATTTAAGAAAATTTAAGAAAATCAACCAAATTCAAAGTTAAGTTTTATCTTTTCAAGCCCAATGGAGTATTTCCCTCCTTCAGCCACCAAATAACAAAGTGAGAACAAGAGTGGCTTACAGAATCCCCTCTTCTTTCTTCTCCTAGGGCGCTACCCTCAGGCCAACAAGGGGACCTACATTCCAGTGCCTGTTGTCTCTGAGCTGCAGAGCGGAAAGTGGGGGGCTAAGGTCATCATGAACCAGGACAGGTCTGTCCGGCTGTCCATCCAGTCTTCCCCCGAATGCATTGTGGGGAAATTCCGCATGTACGTGGCTGTCTGGACCCCCTATGGCATCCTCCGAACCAGCAGGAACCCGGAAACAGACACATACATTCTCTTCAACCCTTGGTGTGAAGGTAAGGGGTAAGGCTTAGTTTTCCCGTGAGAGATATTCACCTATTCTGATGCATCGCTTTTTCTTGGGGGAGGAACGGGGGCAGGGTAGCAGGATCACCCAAAGGACGTGATCCTTTCCTTCATACTCCAGTCTAAGATTAAGAGAGAAAGACACAAAATTTGTCCTCAGTGTGTGTAGGAATGAAACCTGTGTGTGTGAACTTAATGCTGTACATACTCATTCCAGGAATTCATTAAAGAGGGCTTGAAGTTGCACAGTTAATGAGTTGTGGAGTTACAGGTTGATGGCGTAGCCTCCATGAGCTGCTGCCTTACAAACAAAATGGGCTTGTTAACATTGACTTTTAGAACTAATAGAACCCATGACTCTGACTCCAAAACAACAACAAAAAAAGAGAATAAAGTCAACCATTTCCATATTGGAACTTCTCCATCTCCTTAATTCAAAAACAGAGTCTAAAGTATCCCACAGACTTGTTTATATGCACAGTGTGTGCACATTTCTCAAATCATGCCCCCAAATACACAAACACACGACTGCATTTTAATATAGTACAACTTAATCTCTAGTGCTATTTTGAGTCTTCCTTTCTGCCTACTGCAGAAGCTTAACCTAGTTATATTCAAATAAACTCAGTCAAGCTGAACCATTTCTCTATCAATTCATTTTAACCATTCAGTAACACACAGGCATCTCTCCTTTCCGCCGTTCTGCCCTTCTGGGCTTCCCCTCTGTTCCCCACACTTGGGAAGGGGCTGACAGAGGCAGATGTAGCACTGATGAGTCGCGACCACTTCCTGGTTTTTTGGTAGTATAACAAGGCCTTTTCTGCGAGTTGAGAGCAGGAGACTCCTTGTGTTATGCTATCTGTATGCATTTCTGTTTCCTATCTTCCAAACATGGGTCTGTTATTGCTGATTTTGAATGGCTCTTATTTGAGCAAATTACATTTGGATGAGGATCGATCTGAACTAAATACAAGTAATAAGTGGGTAACAACATTCTGCACTCATATAGAACATAATCCTGGGTATTTCTGTCCTTTTCTTTGTATTAACAGTTTCATAGTGCGGCCCCCATCTAATCCTGTATTCCTCACCCACTCATTTTCATTATCTCCTCCTGAACACTTTTGTTTTTTAAGACAGACTCTTGCTGTGTAGTTCAAGCTGGTTTTGAACTCACTATTTAGCTCAGGTTGGTCTCAGACTTGTGGCAATCTGTCTGCCTGAGCCTCTCAAGTACTGGGATAACAGGCATATGCCACCATGCCTGGCAGTTTCTGAACACTTCAGTTTATCTGTAAGACCAAAGTTCAAGGATGGTGCTGACAGGAGATGCTAACTGGGCCATGTACAGTACAAAAGCAAACTCCTATTTATGGAAATTTCATCAATCAGATGTAAAGCCTTTTGTAGCTGAATGATGGAGTGCTATGTACAGAGAAGGTCAGGGCTAATTGTAGCTATCCATAAAGAAATGATAACAAGGTATATGAATCATAGGTATGAATTTCAGAGTTAGCAGAGTTAGCTGCACCTCAGGAGGAGGAACTAAGATGCATTATCAAACCCTCAGGAACACCAGCATTTAGGAGACCAGTGTAGGAACCGGCAAAGGAGATTATCTTAATAACTTTTCTTATCACCTGACACCCACAATTTAAAGGAGAGGTTTATTTGGATTCAAGTGTTTAGTCCATGGTTGTTCAGCTCCAAGGCAGAAAGGCACGGTGGATGGGTCTCCAGAGGAGAGCTGCTCACATCATGGTGGCCAGGAAGTAGATAGAGGGGGGAATCTGGGGAGGGAGAGAAACCCTTCCGGGTCACATGCCCAGTGGCCTGGCTCTTCTGACCAGAACCTGCCTCCTAACAAAAAGTCAGTTACAGTATTCCATTGTCCAATCCTCCTTCAAAAGCCCTGCCTATGAGCACGTGAGGCCTCGAAGGGTCATTCAAATGTCAGTTATAACAGGGGTGGAGAGGAAACAAATATAGGAAATGACTTTTTCTAAGAAAATTGTGCTTTTAAAAAATCCATATTCATAAAATAAATAAATCGGGAGTTTGTTATTGACTTACAAAATGAAAGCTATAGGCTTCATATACCTATCTAGCACTCTGGGTGTTTAAGGAATGATATGACTTATCCCAAACTTCAGTTTCTTCACAGCTTTTCTGAATTACATTTGCCTAAAATGCATTTCAACTTATGTGGCTATTCCTCTTGCAAGGAATATGTTTCTTCTTATACTGAGTATACAGAAGAATCATTCAAATCTAATGAGATTTAATAAGACCTGACCACCTCATTCCTACCTTGGCCTTGAGTTGTGCCCATGGTAAGCAGCTCCCAGGACCTCTGCTCAGAAAGTTACCTAGACAGGGAAATAATGTGATCTCTGGCTTAGAAGCTACATTACAATAGAAGGGTCTCTCCTATTTATCATTGCACAGAGAAAGGATGGAAAGAAGGTAAAATTAAAACCAGAGAGACCAGGTCAGAGGCTATGATCCAACAAAGACCATGACAGTTTGGACTTTGGTGTAGCCATGGATGGATGGGGATGAAAGGGAGAGTTATTTTGAACATAGGAGAGAAATTGCAGAAGGACTAAGATGAAAGGTAAAGAACAGAGAGGAATTAAGGATAGCTGTAGATGTCTGCTTTAGCCCACCAAGCTGGTGGTGGTATCATTTCAGACTTGGGAAGTCAGGGGAAGGAAGGGATAATCCAGGGATGAAACTACAACATACACAAAGAATTGTTAATTTAGAGATATCTGTGAGACATCTAGGTGAAGATGCCTAAGATGCACTTATATAAGTGAATGTAAAGCTCAAGGGAGATGGTGAGGTGTAGCTATAAACATGGGCACCATCAAGCACAAGAAGGAACAAAAATGGATTCAAGACCATCAGCATTTACTGTTGGCACAAAGAGAAGTCAGCAAAGGAGCCTGAGGAGAGGCGGTCATTGGGAACAAGGAAATTAAGTCATAGAACCCTGTGTACTGATTGGCTTGAGAAGACAGTGATTGATTCTGTTGAGTTCAATAGGGAAAAAAATGATAATGCCTCATGGATACATGAACGTCCTTGGCAATCTTGGAAAGAATTGTCTCACCAAAGCAGTGAGACAGAAGCCAGGGAGATGGGCATGGTCCACAGTGTAAGTGACAGTGGACAGTGTAGATGGCAGATACCACCAACTTCTCTAAGAAGACATTCTGTAGAGGAGAACTTTTTTAAAGACAGCAGAGTGTGGGTGTGATTTTATGAAGATTCAGATTAACCAGAAAGCAAAGGTTTACTGCCCAGAGAAAGGGCAGAGTCTCACAGCCTTGGCTGAACATTGCAATAATCTAGGGAACTTTATACTCCACCAACGCTTCTGTCTACCCCCGCACACACACAAACCTTCTGGTGTAATTGGTCTGGAATACAGCCCCAGCTTCAGGGTTTTTACAAAGCTCCATGGGTAATTCTTGAGGCTGGGTTTTCGAATGGAACCCTAGAATGGATGGAGCCCAGGAAACAGGTGAAGATGAGAGATGCCCTACCCACCTGAGCTGGGAAAGAGACACAGCAGGAAAGGTGGTAAAAATTTTCTAGATTTGTTGAAAGAAGGATGGGATTATTGCTGTTTTGTGACTGTCTTTCCTCTATGCAAAGTCTTGTGTTGAGAGCAAGCAGAAAGCAGGGAGTGTGGGGAGCTTGATGAGGAAGACATGAAATAGTTATGTGGGGAATGCAAGGTAAACTTCTTACAGAAGCATGACAAGTAATCCTCTCAGCTCTGTGGAACACAGGGAAAGTGGCCACAATGTCCTCAGTCCATTGGCCCATGGAAGTCTGAGTATTTTTACAAATTTCTGGGTATCTTTGTCCTTGTAACTATAGTAATTTGTATTTCCCCCACTACTTACCCTGTGATACCCCAAATGAGAAATTCAGCCCTTCTTCAATTTCGATAGCATCTTCAACCAAAACAAAAGGCAAAATAAACCTATGAATGCCTCTAGACTTTATTGAAATTCAGTACAGAGAGTAGGAGGTAGGAGGATTACCTCTATGGTTCTCAAACCTAGAAGACTTCAGAATTATCTGTAGGACTTGTTCAAAAAGATTTATGTGAGCAGTTGTGGGGTGAGACCTGAGAATCTGCATATCTAATCAGTTCCTAGAGTATGCTGATGCTACTAACTAGGGCCATGCTTAGAGAACCATTGGTTTACATAATAATCTCAAAACAATAATGATAAAACACAGAAGGGTATAGTTTAATGGCATAGTTACTTTTCTCATTGTTGAGACAAAATACCAGATACTTGTAAGTTACAAGGGGAAAGGTCTATCTTGGTTCACAGTTTGTAGAGGTTTCAGTTGATAGTTGGCTGGCTCCAAGGCAAGGTGGCATGGGAGAGGGGTGTCACAGAAGAAAATCAGTCCATGGCAGAGTAGACAGGAAGCAGCAAGCAGTGAAAAAACAGCAGTAAGCCTCCCTTTCCTTTTTATCCCATCCAGGCTATGTGCCTTTTGGGTGGTGCCAGCCATACCCAGGGTGGGGCTTCCCATTACACATACATACCTAGAACTATCCTAAACCAGTGAGAGGATTAATCTAGCTATCACACCCTTAATCTATGCTGACACATCCTTAATCTACAGTCACATGCCCAGATCCAGCCACCTCCAAAAATTCACACTTATGAGTACATGAGACTTTGGGGGGACATCGAGATACAAACTATGGCATTTACCCCTCTCAAAATTGGACTAGTTCTTCCCTGAAACTGATTCCAGTCTCCCTCCACCTTCCACCTCTTCTCTGTCCCTCTATCGATCTTCCTTGTTCTCCAACCTCTCTCCATTCTCTCTCAGGAGGAAATTCTCTCTTCTCTCATGTAAGCTTTCCTATTCTTGTTTGGTCTCCTCCAACAGCAGTGCTTTGGGGACACTACACACTTTTTGCAGACCATCCCTTCCAGAAAAAGTCCTCAGGTATGAGCTTTCAAGAAGATACCTGATAACCTCCTTTTCTTGATATATGCTGAAGTTGTTCAAGGGGTGTTTATAAATTAGGTGAAAAAGATTGTCTCATCTCATCTCATCTCTCTCACTGTGTGGATGCCCCAGCGGGGTATCCAAAGCATAATCCAAAAGAGAGGTCTATATGACTGATGATTGCCTTACACACACAACCAGATATACTTCAGCCTGACAGTCACCACATTTTTATGCTTGCGTGTGCTACTGTATAGCACACGCAATAAGGGAGGCAATAAGCACCTAGAAACAAGGTCAAAACGGAGGTGGGACCACTGCCTGAATGGAAAGATAGCAAAAAACAGTCCTCAGGAGTTACCCAAAGAAAGCCAGGTGGAGCAAGGCACTGGAAATTATCATACACCAGATGTGGAGGTGAGTTCCAAGATACCAGTGGAACCTGGGCTGAAAATTACACCAGCACGCACCATCCTTACTAAGAATGTTTGGCTGTGCACCTGGGGCCCTTCAGCCTGCTTTGCATTCATAGGCAATTTATCCTCCTTAACCACTAAATCATTAATGGGGATCAATAAGAAGGACCAAGCTAGTGAGGGCAGGGGAGGCTTCAGGGAGAATTATTGCTTAGTATGGAAGTTAATAGTGCTAACCAGGCTTTACATCCATTTTAGGAGGGATCCTTTCTCCAGGGCACTGAGGACAGAACCGTACCCGAAAAGGCAGCAGGAATAAGTTGGGCATTCTTTGTGAATTCATCTTGTTTTTCTGACCACTCAGGAGTTCTGGATTATTGAATGTATTTCACAATATAAATGTCAAGTGTTCCAGTTTGATAGTCTGGCATTAGTGCTAGATAGTAAGTTCTGAAATATTTAGATTTTTGACAGCTTTTTATAGTACTCTGGGGTGTTGTTTGTTATGTTTGGTTGGCCATTGGTTATTTTCAAGGTGTCTTCCTTCTCTTGACAACTTATTCCCCACTACATCCTCCAACACTGACCTTCCTGTGCCTCACTGAATCTCATCTCTCTAGGATCTAGCAGGTGCCTGGCACATATGTGGGGTTTAATTAGTGCATGCTGCATTGATTTAATAGCTCCAAGTAGAAACTCTTTGGGTTCGCCGTACCCTATCATTGCAGACAAGTGGTAGATGTGATCTCAGACTTTCACATCTTGAAAGAAATCAAAAACATATGCCGTGTTGGGAGAACTGTGTTTGTGGGTGATGTGTGTGAAGATTTCTCTCTATAGCATCTTATATCAGGCTAGTATCTTACATCTCTAATGTGTTTATGCAGTGTGATTTTGCATTTTCTTCTAGAGAATGAAATCAATTTAATTCAAAGTAAAGAGCCCAACACATTTCCAACATCTAGGGTATTTGTAATTGAGAGTAAAGAAAAAACAATGACTGGCTTGTGTTTTATTATGAAATTTATGTTTAGATTATTTGCTTTGTAGTTGCGCATGATCACGTAGAAGGGAGGCACTCCCCACGTCTGTCATTCTCAAAGGAACAACATGGATGCCCCTTCTCTTGAACGCCCTCGAGACAAGCACAGATTTTACACCCTCAGACTACAGCCCCACCAGTCATCCACCAGTCACAAATATTGATGGTCTGGCTCCCCTGTGGTCACAACAGCACAATTACCCATGCGCCACTTAACAGTATAACTCATTCATTCATAAATATTAAGAGCTAGTGCTGAATTCTGCACTGGGGGTATGGCAGCGAATAAGAAAGATGCCATTTTTGCCCTCACAGAGCTGCTAACAAGGATTTTACAAGTGAACTAATAAAATCTAAGTACAATAGTAAAAGGTACTAAAACAAGTAAAGGACAATAAAAGCACAAAACAAGGACATCTGACCTAATTGGGGGGTGGTGGAAGGAAAGATGTCAGCGCCTTATCCTGATACCCACTCTAGCTTCTGAACAATAATCACAGAATTATTGGTTAATTGAATTATTAACAAATTATTAACAAATTATTTCAACAAAGCTCGTGGGAAAAATTTAACCTTTTATTCCAACCTTCTGTTTGATAAAATGGTTTATAGAGTAGTCTCCCCTTATCCGTAGTTTTGTATGCTGAGATTACCCTAGGTCAACCACAGCCCCAAAACAATGAATGTCTATTCCAGGAACACAGAATTCTGTGTTATAAATTACATACCATTTTCAGTAGTGTGATGGAATCTCATACCATTTGGCTCTGCCTGCTGTCCTGGACATGAATCATCCCCTGGTTCAAAGTATCCACTCTGTGTGAGTAATTGTCTTGGTTACTTTACTCTAGTTGCTGAGACAAAATACCCAACACCCAAAATGAAGAAAGGAAAGGTTTATTTAGTTTACAGTTTGTGGAGGTTTCAGTCCATCCTTGGCTGGTTCTGAGGCAGAGTGGCACATGGCAGAGGGCAAACTTCATGGCAGCAGAGCACAGCAAAAACAACCAGAGCAAAAGGGAGGAATGGCTGCAAGCAGCCTCTTTCCTTCCCTTACATTGTAAACAGCCCACCCCCACCCAGGGGTGTGTAGCTCTCACACAATCTCCATGCCTTCCTCTCCCACAGGCTCAGGATGTACACAAAGTAAGCACTCTGGCTTCCTGCTGAATCACTCAGTTAAACCTCCAGATTCCCCAAGTTGACACAATGTATCAACCATAACAGTAACCTACTGCTAGTTACTTAGTAGTGTCTCAATTACCAGACTGACATCGCTGTATTGCAGTTCTCACCTTCAAGTCACTGTTATTAAACTGATAATGCCCTAAGCCATAAGAGTAGGGAGGCAGCAAGCACCAGGGCATAACACTTGGAAGGACTTGTTAACCCCGCTACCATGTGCAATGCTATAGGGCATATAGGAAACACATAATATGTGCAGCGTTTGGTACCACCCATGGTTTCAGATATCTAACTGGGGTCTTGGGAGGTATCCTCCATACAGAAGGGAGGACTACTACCTCACTCCTCCCAGTGTCTGAATCATTGACAGTCTCCTTCATCCTTTTGGTACCAAGTATCATTCAGTGTGGCACTGTTAGATCCTGATGTCCCCCTCAAGTTTTATGTGGTTATAGACAGGGGTTTTGAAAGGTGATTGGATTGCAGAGGTTATACCTGACTTGTTTTAGGAGGTGGGGCCCGGTGGGAAAAAGTGTTGAGCCACCAAAAAGGTTGTATCTCTTCCCAGGTCCTTTCTGACCTTCCCTACCTCCCGTCTGCCATGATGCTAGCAATTCTCCTTCACTATGGCCCTCAGCCATGGCATCCTGCCTTGGAACCAGCCCACTAGGGAGCCAAAATAAACCTCTCCTTTTTAAAGTTGTTAGTGGCAGGTATTTTGTTTCAACAATGAGGGAAGTGGCTAAGACAGGCAGTGCCATCCACAATGGCCCCAGATAACTCAGAATAAACATTCCTTTTTGTGGCATACAGGTAACCCCAGGATCAAAGGCCAAAACTGTTTATGAGATGTTTCTAGAAGGACCAGGGTAGCAAGGGTCTAGTGTAGAATCACATTCATCTATCATTTCATGTGGTTTATGATTCCTTCCTTGGGGAATTGTTTTATACTCTTGTGTGTTTGGAAAAATGTCCCTTGTCTCTTTCAGTCTTGTACAGTGCCTGGCACACATTGACAGGTCACTGATTGTTGGCTGAACTGAATTGATAACTACCACTTTGAGGGGTCAGGAATGGATTATTTGGCTCATATTTCAAGACAGAAAACCATAAATTTTTCAAGGTCATACAGAAAATTAGGAAACAGACTGGGGACAAAACTTAACTCAACCAGAGAAAGCTCTTTTGTTTTTAAAACAAAGGTCTTTGGTATCTGGCCTTATGGACCAAAAGAAAGAAGTGGATGGTAGCCAGTAAGTTTTCTGTGATCAATCAATGTGGGAAGTCCTGCCCTTAGAAATAAAAAACAAATAAATATAAAACCAGGCTGGTAGCTATAAAATCAAAGCAAAATTTTCTTTGGGAAAAAAAAGAGAGAAATTAAAGCATGCCAGCGAGGGCACAGGCACCCTTGGAGAATATGTGCTAAGTAAAGAAGCTCTGACATTTTCTTTGTAGAATTGCTTCATGAATAATAGTCTAGCTTCTGAGGCTATCTGCACTAAAAAGTCCTTAATCAGCAGAACTAGCAAATTAGCACATGTCGACTAAACTTCTCCAATTGGTGTGTACCAAACTGTCAGGCTGCATGTTTGCAAGAACATAAACAGCCCCAACCATTGGGAGAATGCTCCCCTGTTTCACAGTCCTATTCCAGACCCCTGGAGTAGCTGTATTAAACCATGTTGGGAAATCAGTGCTTTGGAACCTTCCAGAATAAAAGGTACAGACTTGGGAAATGCCATTCCTTAATGGGGTCCAGCATTTCACAGCCCTTGTGACAGGGAGCTTGTCCTAATATGCCCACAGCACACACAGCCTGCTGGAGCTTGCCGTGCCTTCTGATTTACTTGGAGACAGAAAAACATATCATGGTGACACCAATCTGGAGTTATATTTGCCCTGAAGATGAAGCCACTCCCCTTTGGAGTGATTGCTTGTTGCCAGCAGAAATCTTTCCTTTTTCTTTAGGAATGCCCAGTTTTTGTATAAAAGGGAGGGATGTGGAAGCGATTCCTAATTCTCTGGCTATAAATCTCTCCCTTCACTAAAGTTTCATACTCTTGCCTCTTTGAAAGGGCTGAGCCATTATTCCTTCTAAAGGATTAGAAGCAAAATCAAGCCCTAAAGGAAACTGCAAGCCTCTCAGAAATACCTTGTGTGATGGCCTTCCTAGCACTGTAGTTTTTCCTAGTCCCTGAGCTCTAATGACATTGGAAAAGGGACTTGCTTTAACTTTAAAATAGCATGTAAATAGCAGACGGAATTTTTGAGCCCATGCAGTGATGAATGGCCCTCCTTCTCCCCAAGAGGCTGTTCAGATGCTAAAATCAATAGGCTCCACATTCATCTTCACACGTTTGTTATAAATTCTTACTTTTCCGGGTGGGGAGGCCAGAAGCAATTTCCAAAGGTGCCTGAAATCAGCCTTAGAAGTGAGTCCTAAAATTTTGCAGCCCACAATTTTCTTTTCTTAACTACCCCACTATTCCCACCAGAGTAATAAAAAAATAAATGAGATCATCATTCTTTACTATTTGACTAGTGTAAACTGTTAGTCACCCTGGAAGGGTGGTTATTTACAAGGCATTTTGAAGGTCCGCTCTGGTGATAGAGAGGCTGAGGGGAAGCAGCTGGAGATCCCGTGCCACATCCGCCAGTGATGCTGTTTGCAGTCTGTTTGCCCCTTGTGTTTTACTGTAGTGATGGTTGTTTGCCAAAGGTTACTTTGGCAATCTATGCTGTGGTACTCCCATTCTGTGAGCTACGGTGCCTCTCGGTCCTGACGTCATTGAGAAGTAAAGCTCCTAGATCCCACACTTACATGCAAACATGCACACACCTCACTACCACCACCAAATAGGCCAAACGTTGGTTTTCCAGGACAGTGAGTTATTTCTTGGTTTGTTTTTCCTATTATCCTTCTCTATTTAACTATGTAGAAAAACAGCTTAGCACTTGCAACTGGTAAAACCCCACTACTCTTTCGAAACAAACAAATATTTTTGAAATAAACAAAAACACCACCAAAAGCCAACAACAAAAAGATCCAGAAGCAAATGATTAGACTTTCCTATTTTTATTAGCCTTTGAAATCTAGGGAGTTTTTGGAGTTTCCATAGTGATGTAAATTCTGTTTTTTCACCCAGCTTTGGACAACTATATTTTAAAGTGACAGATCTGAATAAAAACAGGGAAAATAAAGCACTGCTTTCCACCCTAGTCTTCTTTTAAAATCATAAATAAATTTAAAATTAAAATCAAGGCTTCCCACTTGACTTCCTCGCCTTGGTGAAGATTCATGATGATGCCCACCCAGTTTTGAGTGAAGATTTAATTCAACTGCTGCAAGGAAAAGGGTGGCCTGGTGTGGAGCCCCAGAACTCCTGCTATTCACAATGTTCAAATGTATCACTTCCCATCAGTAATAACCCAAAGCCCAAAGTAAATCCTTCATTTTCTTGGACTTCCCTTTCATTCTCTAACCTTCCATCACATCTCTATCTCTCATTCTTAAAGTAGACATTTACTGACTTCGTACCGTGTTCCTGGTGCTGTTTCCAACCTTGTGCTGATGCTAGGATGCAATGACATGGTCCCTTGGAAGGAAGTCTCCTGGTCTACCTGGGAGGAAGCTAATTTTCCAATCCTAGTTTTATATTTCACTAGCAGTAGGACCTTGGGAAGGTCATTTGACCTGTCACTGCTTCGGTTTCTTCATTTATAAGATGGAGATAAGGTAATGCCTTTCTTATAGGGATGTTATGAGTTTTAATGAATTAATTTGTTTTTATATAACATGTACAAAGTTCTGGTACATTGTAAATACTGAACATACCCATGTTCAATAAATAATGAAATTAAATGACCATCTTCATGCAGTGGGATAAATGTTACCCCAACACCTGTGGGACAACAAAGGAACAAGGCTGAATTCAGGCCGTGCAAGGAAAGGTACAGGAATACTTAACAAAGGAGAAAAAGTAGCATTGATATGAGGATATTTAATAAGCCTGTTGGTAATTAAAGCTCAACTTTAGTGCTTTTCAACAAAAATTGATACATAAAAGTTGGATTTGCTAACCTCTTATTAAATAGGTGGCTTCAGGCTTGGGAGGTAGCTGAGTGGCACAAGTGCCTGCCAGGCAAGCACAAGGTCCAGAGTTTGATTCCCAGTACCTTAAAAATAAATAAATATATAAATAAATAAATAGATAGATAGCTTCAGTTAAATGCAAACATACTTCTGAAATAACTTTCTCATGATGAAAGTTTTATTGTAGAAATCAAGACTAATGGAAGCTGGGGCTGGGGATATAGCTCAGTGGAATAAGCGCCTGCCTAGCAGGCGCAGGGTCCTGAGTTCAATCCCCAGTACCACCAAAAAAAAAAAAAAAAAAAGAACAACAACAAAAAAGACTAATTGAAGCATTAAAAAGAGTTCAATACCTACAAATTAGAGATATGACTATTAGCATTTTGGTGTGTTACATTCCACTTAATGCACTATGAATGGTTTTCATTTTTAATTGACAATTAATTTAATTCACTCTTCTTTTCAAATATATGTGTGAATATACATATATACATACACATAAATGAATATACATACACATAAATTCACATATATATATATGTACTTTCACTAAACTTTCAGTCTTAGAGAACCCCCGAAGCAAGCAACTTTGTATACATGTTCCATTAAGATTTTACACTTCAGTATCCATACATGTATTGGTAAAATTTGGAATTTTTAATCATAAATGAAATTGCACTACACATATTTCCTTTGGCTTTATTTTTCCATACAGTATGTTGTTGGGAGCAGTGTAAGCTGGAAAGTAATTACATGTGCAGGACAGAGCCAGCCCAAGAACACGGGAGGTCCTCCAAGCATGTAAACAAGACATTGTAGCTTGTTAACTGGTTGCTGGGCAGAGAGGCTGAAATTAATCAACCTCTAGAGGGCCTAAAATAAACGCTCTACTGTTCTTGGGCAGGCCCCTTTCTCTGCTCAGGAGAGAGGGGACCTCCACGTGACCCCAGCTTTTTGTGTCTTGTCTACTCTTTCCTCGTTCTCACCACCATTCTTTCCTGGGGTACAGCAAGAACCCAACAGATCCCTATAATATGTTTTAGAGAGTTTACTGTATCAGTACATGCATATTCTTTTAATGGTTGTTTGGTACATTTGTGCCATAATTGATTTGGTCTTTTAATGACGACTACTTAGATTTATAATGATTTTTATTTACAACCATCCTAACCATAGAATATCATGTTGTACTGAATGTTGTACAGGCATTTTTACAAACATACTTCTGTAGACATTTAGAAATAGCCTTTTTGGTCACAGTGAGTTCACATTTTAAATTTGCATAGATACTGCCAAATAACCCTTTAAAAAGGTGTTACTGCTCTATAACTCAGCCACAGTACACAGGGGTAGCCATGTCTTTGCACACTTCCTGGTACTAGGTGTCACCATTCACTTTTTGCCAGTGTAGTGGAAAATCGTGGTTATTTCATGGCTATCTTAGTTTATCTGTCTCTAATTACTAGTGGAAGTCAGAATCATTTAATATATTTATCGTGTGTTCTGTTTCTGTACCTATTCTTGTCTAGAACCTTTTAGATGAGGTAAGAGTTGGAAAGAAGATACACAGATACAACTCTTAAATCTATTTCTAAATGTGTTATGAGGAATAGAGCTTACTGAACTTTTGTCCCACATGGATAGTCCGTTGCCACAACACTGTGTATTGATCAGATTGGTCATTATCCTTTGACTTTACATGTCATCTATATCATATACCAGGACCTCATACACAGCTAGCTCCACACATGTATTAGTATATTACTACACTCTGCCAATATCAATTTTAGGTACAGCTTTGCTTCAGGTAGCTATAGTCACAGTGATATGCCATAAAATAGAAAATCTTATTGGTGTACAATGATAAGCATTTATTATTGGGCATCTGGATCTGGTTTCATATAGATGGGACTTGATCAGCCAGGTCTACCTGAGAAGAGAGGGCCATCCTGACCCTGCCCAGCTGTGGGGAAACTGGCTGCCTTTGACTAGTCAGATTGCTGGGCATGATCTTTTCCTGGTAACAACCATAGAGCTGTGAGGATGTCACTTCCACAAACACCGTGTTCACCAAGGCAAGCCCGAAGCTGGGAGGGGGAGTCCTTCACAGGACAGGATTGCTAGTTACACACAAAGGCCATAGAGGCAGCGACATGCAAATGAGAGCCAACAGTTCAATTTACCATTGCACATGTCCTCCAGCTTTTCTTCCTTTTAAAGTTACTTTTTAAACTGTTTTTCACCTTTTTTTCTTCCACACAAGCTTTTGAACCAACCTGCAGAGTTCTAAAGAACCCAAATTCACACTGACTACAGACTTACTTGGGTGGACTTCATATCTTTGTATTATTGACTCTTCACATCCAAGTAGGAACATGTTGGCTGTTTCTGTTTATTCAATTTTCTCTTGTGCCTTTGGCAAAGTTTACTTCATTAATAAATTTTCAACAGACTCAAAAGTAGGAAAAGTAGTAGAGCTAATACCTATTTACTTACCTTGCAGTCTCAACATTTAGCAGATTTTGCCATGGGTTTTTTTTTTAAGCTTTTTTCCTGTATGTTTTGCCTTAGTGTTTTCAAACAAATCCCAGTCAACGTGATCTTTTATGCCATATGATATAGCACATCTTTTATTAAATATACATATATACATATGTACTTCTATGTTTGTGTTCACATGTGTATATAAGTGTACATGTGCATACTTTATGTGTGTGCTTATCTTTGTGTGTACACACAGACACAGGCACAGTCATGGGCTGCCTAAAGGTGTTTCTGTCCATGACAAATTGCATGATGATCCCCATAAGATTATATCACCCAGTAGCATCATAACTTCCTTAGTTTGTATATTTCAGAATAACACAAACAATAACAAAGCCACCTAATGTTACACCTCTCAGAATGCATCTGCAATATTAAAAGATGCATGACTACTAATGATTACAAACAATGTAATCAATATAATTATTATGTTGTTCTATATAATTATATCAGTAATATAATTATGTGGCATTATCTAATGACTGGTCTTTAATAAACTCTCCTTACCATCTGAAGAATATCTCTTCAGTTTCTTTGTTCAAATCAAGCTCTAAAAATTAAATTTTGTTGGTATATCTCTTAAATCTTTTGCTCCACAGCAATCCTCTTGATCTGTTTCATTTTATTTGTTTCCTACCACAAATTTGTTGGTGAAACTGGGTAGTTTGTTATGTAGAACTTGCCATCTTCTTAATTTGATTCATTCTATATCCATGAAATATGTCTCTGCAACCTCTATAAAGAGTTAATTAGATCTAGTGATTATATCAGCTTCATGTTCAGTTTTTTCTTGTGGAGCGATGGCAAAAACACATCACACATTATGCCCTGTGCTTCCTGGGACTTTTAGCCAACCAAGGCATGCATATGTTTTAGACTTATCAAAAGAATCAGATTTTATTAGTCTTGTCTACCCTTTATAAAGTTCTCCTTTAACTACAGATTTCAGCATAGATCTATTACTTCATTAGAAATTTCAAAGTATCTATATTCTGATTCTATCATTACTTCAACATTTGTTAGTAGCAGTTTGTTACCTTACGGTAAAACTCATATGCCATTTCCTTATTTCTCAGGTGTCTAATTCATAGCACTGTACAAAAGTGACCAGTGCATTTTGAAAATCATCATGAATTTGCAAATACTGAAATATTCAATGTGTTCTAATCCTTTGCAGCAACCATTATTCTCATATTTAAATTTTCCCATTCTTAGCAAGTGACTCTGCTTTAAGTTGGTTTTCAAGTTGTAGAACCTGATTATTTCCTTATTTTCTGTCAGGAAGAAATGTTTGAGGGTACTCTTGTGTATTTATCGACTCTGAGCTGTAATGAGTTAATTCTCTTAAGGAACCCATATACCTTTGTGTTCTATTATTGGACTACTACCATTTGAATATAAAATGTCCCCCAAAGGCCCACACAAAAAGGCTTTGTTGGTAACCTATGGTGCTATTAAGATGTGGTGGACCCTTTAAGAGGTGGAGCTTAATGGCAGGAAGTTAGGCTATGGGAACATGTCCTTATGGGGAGATATTGGGAAACCTTCCCTTTCTGTTTCTCTTTTTGCTTAATGGCTGCCATGAGGTGAGCAGCTTTTTCTGCCACACTGTCCCATCAGGATGAACTGCTGTTGCAGGCCCAGTAGCAATGGGAAGAAGTAAACATGGACTGAAACCTCTCCACTGTGAACCAAAATAGACCTTTCCTCTTTATCAACTGATCACCTCAGGTAGTTGGTCATAACGACGGCAAGTTCACCAGCACAGAAACCATAACCCAAGCTTCAGGACACTCATTGCTAAAACATTAGTTGTTTTATTTTCTAGATGTTTTTGGTGGATAGAGATAGCAAATTTATATTTCTTTCTTTTTCTTTATTTCTTTCTATCTTTCACGTAAAACAAACATTTTTATAACCACTTTACTAAGATATGGTTGACATACAAAAAGCTACACATACTTCATGTGGATAACTTGATAAATTTGGAGTTAATTACACACCCATAAAACTATCACCACAATCTATGTTGTAAACACATCTGCCAGTTCCAAATATTCCTGATTGTATGTATGCATGCTTGCATGTATATATTTAGTGATTTAAAAATTAACATAAGACCACAGCAAATTGGTAAGTAGAGAAATTAAAACTGTTAAAGAAGAAATTAGATCCAAATAGGTCATTACTAGTATTTTCAATTTCATACAGAATATACTGTTTAAAGCCTTTAAGACTTAGGCTTTATCCTTGAAGTTTTAACATATGAACAGTTTGCATCTAAGTGGTTGTTTTGTTTTGTTTTGTTTGTGTTTTGTTTTTGGAAAAACTTTCCTCAGCTCCAGGGATTTTTTTCTCATATATCTTTGACATGTTTTCCTTTTCCTTTTCTGTGACTTTTTCTGACAATGAAATGCAAATAATGAACTTTCTGAATATCTTCCTTGCCTCTTCTCCTATTTTTCCTCTCCTTTCATTTTTTTGTTACAAGAAATCCTTGATTCTTCTAGAGATGCAGAGGGTATTCTCCCCCAGCTGCGTTGTGAATTCAGTTGTTTCAAGCAATCTGCAGTAATAAGGGAGATAGATGGATATTGAATGTCTCAGTTATCTTGATCAAGTTCTCATCTCTTTTTTAACATAATTGCACATATTTGGTATAGGATGTGTGTTCCATATTTTTCATTTTGCTATATGTGCAACTTCTGATATTAAAAATTCTCCAAAGAATGCATTAGTGACTACATGACTGTCACATTGTGTGGAAATACAAGGAAACATTTCAGATTTTTCCCATTTTTTAACAGTAATATGATGAACAAACAGTGTACATATATTTTTGATGCATCTCTGAATTATTGCCCTTGGATATGTAGATTCACATTGTAGAGCAAAGACCATGGATATTTTAAAGATAAATAACACAATCACCAAATTGCTTTTCAAAATATTGTAGCAATTATAGTCCCAGCCATAGATTGGCAATTTCTCATACATTAGCTGGTATTGAGTATTATAAGTTTAAACCCACACATACATATGTATTATAAATATATATACACATAGGTAAAATGTGTATTTCATTATA
This sequence comes from Dinomys branickii, assembly GCA_004027595.1. Lineage (NCBI taxonomy): Eukaryota > Metazoa > Chordata > Mammalia > Rodentia > Dinomyidae > Dinomys > Dinomys branickii. Next base: position 19,194 of record PVLD010017242.1, read on the forward strand.
TATGTATATTTTTTACACATTTATTTTCCAGCTATATTTCCTTATTTATTAACTGGCTTTCCTAGACTGACTTTCTTGATGTTCTTTATGGTTTTCTCTTCAATTTATTGAACTTTTTCACATAAAAGGAAAATTTGTCAATGTTGTAAGTAAATTGCAAAAACTGTTGGAAATATCTCCTTCATTTGGCATATGCTTTAAATTTTATTGTGTCTGAAATTCAGAAGTTTGACATTTATACTAAATAAAATACACTGATTACTTCCTTTGAGAGTTTTCTATTATTTTTGTTGGGATAAAATTTTCTCATAGGGTATGCCTGTAATCCCAGCACTCAGGAGACTAGAGCTGGAGAATTACTGTGGGTTTGAGGCCAGCCTGTAGTACGTAGTGAGTTCAAGGCCAGCCTGAACTACATAGTGAGACCTTGTTGCAAAAAATATTTTTTCTTATAAAACAACCAAATAAATATTAACCTTTATCTTATCCTAGATCTTCTATGCTTTCACATTTTAAATTCAGATGTTAAACTAATTTTTGGTTAATTTAGATGTACAAAAAATATGTTTTCCCTAATAGCCAATTTTCCAAAATTGAATTAATTTGAATTAAAGAACACTCTAATGATTCCCTTTGCTATTTCCTTTATGTATATATTAATTTCAGAGAAAGATACATGCGTATAGTCACTTCTATTTCTGCACAATTTTGGCCCATTAGTGTATTTTCTATCAATTAATTACATTATTATAGCTTTATAGTATACTCCACTATGTTGCAAGACAGGTCCATGACCATTTCATATTAAAAGAAAACATTACAGGGTCATCATGCAGAAACATTCCAAAATGCACTTCCAAACTTCCCAGGACTTAAGAGGAGATTCTATCACCACAACAAGCATTTAAATCCATTTGGCTCTGATAGCTATTATTGCAGTGGTGATGACAGCTAAACCATTGTCATAAAAGCATAAAAACACACAAGTAGACCTTTATCTTCTGGATACCTGCTAGTATCTGGTAGACAGCTGTGTGCATATAAATGTTTGATGCCCTTCATATATACTCTCCCATGTTATCTTCTTTTAAAATAAAAGTATTCTTTCACGCATTTTCTTAGAAATTTCAGCCTCAAATTTTCACACTCAGTTGTCACTTTTTATCCATTATCTCTGAACAGTTCCACTTGGAAAGGAAGCTGTGTTTAGTATGGAGGCCCTCAGTCTCTATAGAGTTTGCTTCTAACAGCTTTCTGCCCCCACAACTCAACCAGGCCAGCACCCTAGCTCATACTTTCAAGGGCTGAGGGAAGATGGGGGCATGCTTGTTATGGAACTATGGAATCTTCTGGAAAGATAAAATGGCTCTGGGAAGAATGAACTATTGATACAGCAACAACATGCAAAATAATGGAGCCTGGGTGAAAGAATCCAGGCTACAAAAAAAGCACACACTGTACGATTCCACTTATACAAAGTTCTAGACAGTTTACAGTGACAGAAAAATGAATAATGATTCGCTACTTCTAGGACGGGAAACAATAGAGAGAAAGTGATTACAGAGAAACAAAAGAAATGTTTGAGGCGAGGGACATGTTCATTATCCTGATTATGAAATTGCACACTTTAACGGTGTGTGCTTTACTGAACATTGAAATATACAACCATAACTTGGTATCTACAAGGTGTTGGTTCCAGGTGCCCTCCCAGGACAACAAAGTCCATGGGTGCTCAAATCCCTTATATTAAGCAGTGTAGTATTTGCACAGAACCCATCACATCACCCCTATGTAAATTATCTCTGGATAACTTATTCTACTTAACACAACATTGATGCTATGTTAGCAGTTTCAACACTGTATTTTTTTCAAATATTTTAAACCTGCTAGTGGTTGAATTTGCAGTTTCAGAACTGGAGGACATAAAGGATCTACTGTGTGTGTGTGTGTGTGTGTGTGTGTGTGTGTGTGTGTTTGTACAGTTTCATGAAACCAGGCAAATGGTAAGAGACAAAGAACAACAATAAGGAGACAGTACAACAGGTGCAGGAGACTACACAAGACTAAGTAGCTACTAAAGAATTCCATGACCACAGTACAGCTGAAAGTGGAGGTCTAAGCTGGTTGGATTGAGCAGAGCTTCTAAGAACAGTGTACATAAGTCCCTTGGGTACCTCCTTAGCATGGACTCTAACTCAGTAGGTCTGAGAGAGGCCTGAGAATCTGCATTTGTTGGAAGTTCGCAGGTGATGCTCCTGCTGCTGGCCTTTCAGTCCTTCTTTGTAGAGTGAGAGGCCAGAGCACTGTTTTCTACCTTGGCTGTGCATGAACATCACAAGGGAGCTCAAAACCAAGCAAAACAAAACCCTGATGCTTGGGTCTCACTCTACCCTCCAAGATTCTGACGTCTTTAATCTAGAGTTCAGCTCAGTGTGTTGGTCTGCTTTCCATGGCAGGGACAAAATACCACAGATAAATAAATTTAAAAGAGAAAAGGTGCTTTGACCTTGTAGTTTCAGTGGTTTTAATTCATGGACTCTTAGCAGCATTACATTTGGGCCAGTGGTGGGAATGTAGTTCAGAAAGAAGCACATGGCAGAGGAAATATGTTCACCTAATGGAAGCTGGGGAGAACCAAGAGAAAAGGTCAAAATCCCAATGTCCCTTTCAAGAGCACCTAACTTCTTAATGTTTTCCCTTTAGGCTTCATCTCCTAAAGGCTCCACCACCTCCCAGTGGTACCACAGGCTGGGAAACAAGCCTTTGACACGTGGGTCTTTGGGGCTAGTTAAAATCCAAACCACAACACTGGGGATTGGGAATTTTTAAATCTCCTGGATAATTCTAATGTGTAGCCAACATGGAGAACCACTACTTAAGAACGATAAAAAAAAAATCACACCAGAGAATGAGGAGGACCAAACCTCCTCCAGTGGCAGGTGACTGGGGTCAGCCAATGCTGACTCAGTTCCAAATGTGCAAATTTACCTGGTGTGTGTGTGTGGGAGGGTGCTTCTACCCACGTTAAAGGTGCTTTGTTGCACTCACACTAGACTTGGGATTAAGATCCAAACTGATGGCCAAGGATCTGGATAGGGAATAAGACCTTCCTAGGAACTGTAGCCACCAGGAAGAAAAGGCTTGGCATGGACAAAGCTGACCAAGCCACATTTACCAACACATCCACAAGGATTTGTCATTAAAAGGAGACAACCTGCAGCCTCCCTCCTCCACCATCCTGAGGGACCACAAACTAGGCATGACAAATGATGCTGTTGTCTGGTGATGTGTCCCAGATTTATTTTGAAAAATCATTTTCAATTCAGTTACTTTCCTATTAACGTTAGTAAGTTGCAAATTATTTTCTGATCTGTCTTGCAGATTTGCATAAGCATCACAGAATTTTGATTCTGAAACCACTGATGCACCAAATCATAAAATGTCTAATGAGACATGCCAATTTAATTGTGCTGCTTGGAACTTCCAGAACCTGGGTTTGTCAGCATTTTGCTGACAAATATCATCATTTATAGTCTGATCTTTGGTACTGATTATGTTTACCATGGCTAAAAAGATTGGGAAATGAGCTATGCATAGTAAAAAAAAAAAGACTTTTCATTTGGTAGATTAAATTGCAGTTTAGTCACAAATAAACTTGTAATATTTGAAAACAATCTGGGTTGGTAATGGTCATTATATTCAAATCCTGATGCAGAGGATGCTGTGTATCTGGATGATGAGAAAGAAAGAGAAGAGTATGTCCTGAATGATATTGGGGTGATTTTTTATGGAGACTTTGACAACATCAAGAGCAGAAGCTGGAGCTACGGTCAGGTGAGCCTTTTAAAATTTGTCATTGTCAAGGACATTTTTACTTAATATTTTTTGTCACATATATTACTGCAGGATACTGTATACTGATATTAGATGAGCACAATTTCCTGCTTTTTAGGATCTAAAACTCCAAGACAGAGTGCACAGCAGTGGACTTATAAAGACAGCTGCATAATTTATGAGCTGAAGTCACATATCACCCACTTACTACAGTGTTGCAGAGATCAGAGCATCTATGGGTAATGTGGCATCTGCTTAGAAATATGTTGGTATCTCAGTACAGTGAAATCTTATTGGTTCAACTGGGAGTGGACTGCAGTTTTTCTTTTCTTATAAAAGCTATTTTAATAATGTTGCAGAAAATACTGCAGACTGTGTCAACTTTTAAAAACAATAGCTGTTTTGAAGAAAAAAGTGTTAGTCTAGGATACTATTAATTAGAACATAGTGTTATTATTTTTTTCAAAGAAAGTCCACTGGGCTTTTTCTATAGACACATTTTATCAACTGCAGCCTCAAGTTACTGGATAAATTTAAAATAGCAACTTTTTTCTTTATGATACTACATAATTCAAACTATTTCAATTTAGAGTCTTTAACAATGGTGCAAATGCACAATATTTTCCCCATTTCCTTAAATGAATGTGTGTCCTATGATTCAAAAGCTATTTTTTATTACTGACATAAGAAGAGGTGAGTGTGACATTTCTCAGAACATTCAGGCTGAGACAACGGGAATGTGCATCACTGTTCTGGGTACACAAGGGAAGGGTTTGTTGGAATCCAGCCGTACTGGGAATGTGGTATTTCCTTGGCTCCTGCCACCTTGCTTTGACTTCCGTATGGGGTCTCCCTCGGTCCCTGAGCCACAGCTCCAGCCTGAGCACTGGTACCCATGCTGTCATGAGGTCTTTTTTTTTTCTTGTCATGAGCTCTTATCTCTCACACATTCCCTGTTTTATGACCAACTTCCCCCTGACTCTTGAGAGTTGCATACTCAGTATTTAAGCTTGCCCATCTGCATTTCTGATGTCCTGACAGGGTGTGAACTATGCTTACTTGCCCAGTTTTTATATTCCTTACTGACTTCCTGAGGAAGCCTTTCTTTCCTCAGTGACTACTGCCTAACACGTGGTTCCCTTGCCTTGGGTCCATTTCTTAGCCTTTGGATGCTGTCTTAGTCTCTTTTCTTTTGCTATAACAGAATACCTGGGGCTGGATATTTTATAAAGGAAACAGGTTTATTTAGCTCACAGTTTTGGAAGCTAAAGGTAGAAATGCCTCAGATCAGGAAGCCCATCTGATCAGACTGTTGTGAGGGCCTCATTACATCCCATCACAGTGGGGAGACAAAGTGGGAATTGGGGAGCTGTAACGGAAGAGGCCAAGCACATGGGGTGGCCTCACTTTCTCATACCCTGCTCTCGTGAGAAATGACTTGCTCTTGGAGACCAATATTAATCCTTTCTGAGGCCTGTGTCTTCATGACCCGATTACCTTGGAAAGGCAATACCTCTAGATGCTGCCACCATCACTCTGACAACCACAAGCACAGCACAGGAGATTTGAGGGACACATACAGTCCATATCTGAGCTACACAGGCGTGATTCTGTTTATGGCTTTGGTATGCCTCTCTACAGATAGCTGGTAAGAGGGAAAGCATCAAAGTAGGTACCAAGAGGAATTAGGAAGGTGTCCCAGGGGACTCCTGGCCAGCAGCCCTGTGGGAAAGGCCCTTGTACACAAGCCATGTTTCGACCATCATTCAAAGTCACCACTGACTTGGGTCCTTCTGCCAAAATAACAAGCCAGCTGTTTGCACTGATGCAGAATATTGAATTCTGTGACAATTTTTTTCACTCTGTGGTCAGTTACTATCATGTTCTATAAACACGACTGAGATATACTGCTTAATGAGAAGCAGAATAATGAATATTTTGTATACCTGAAAAATTAGTGAGATTACAGATTACTTAAGCTATCCCATCAATTTGGGGTACACCCAGAGTTGGTGCTGCAGCTGGGTTTAATAAGTAATTATATGACAACTAGCTATTAAGATTGTGACTTCTATGAAGCACTTGGGTGGATACTGTGTGTGGTTTCTGTATTTGGATGTCTCCTATTACAGTGTAATACATAAAATCACCCTATCTTATTATCATGTAACATTTTGATTTTTAGTTTTTGGTCTTTTTGAGGCAGGGTCTTGCTATGCAGTTCAGGCTGGCCTTGGGCTCGCTTTGTAGCCCAGGCTGGCCTCAAACTCACAACGCCAAGTGCTGGAATTACAGGTGTGCACCACCACCCCCGGCTTCATATTACATTTTGGTCTTTATTCCTTTTAAAGAAAATTCTGGCATTGCTTGTGGCCATAGCTTTTTCAAGAAAATGGAACTGGCTACCAGGTTTTTCCCATGATAGGGCAGTCTATGTTTTCCATGCCTTTCTGTCTTTAGCCTTAGGGTCCACCTTTTCTCAAAAAACGTGAAAGCATAGAGGTCATTCACTACATGAGTTCTCCTCTGCTGTTCAGAGCTGTTTGTTTTCAAAACACTCAGGACTTGGGTTACTTTTGAGGTTGTAAGGCTTTGCACTGTCATTCACTGCTTGCCTTGGGCACTGGAGCCAATATATTGGCGAGATCTTATAAATTAGTTTGCATACTTTTCTGAATAACTTTAAGTCCGCTGGTGATCCTTGAGTACATCAGCTTGCTAGTAGTTCTGTTTGTATTTCTGGCATGTCGTTATGCTCTTCTTCACTCTCCTGAAAAATAAAATAGGATACCTCCTCCCTTCTACTTTCAGTTCATAGTGAAGATTATAGGAGATCATTATAAAGAAAATGCATATTTTTACCCATTAGGCTGCAGTTGTAAAAAATATATATATTTTTATCCATTGGGCTGTAGCCTCATTTTGTTTTTCTGCCCAAGAATGTCCTGTTTGCAAAATAACCATTAAGTAGTTTCTCATTTTTCCCCAGTTTGAAGATGGCGTCCTCGATGCTTGCTTGTATGTGATGGACAAAGCAGAAATGGATCTTTCTGGTAGGGGAAATCCAATTAAAGTCAGCCGTGTTGGGTCTGCAATGGTAAGTGGTAGCTACTGATGACTAAAATCTATTATATACATCTGAGAATAGATGTCAGTTCTTTAAGATGTATTGAAATAGTGATATGCTTCGTAAACTTTTATTTGTAAGAATGTGAGTTATGATACCCAGTACAGTTCTCGAATTCTCTGAGCCTGGTTTGCACTATAAAACAATCTTTTTATCCCAGTATTGTATTTCTTTGGCTTGAGACAAATGATGATGGATATTATACTACTATTGAATGGTTATTGTTAAGAACCTCTTGCCTGGGGACTGAAAAGTGATCATAACAAAAATGCCAATGATTATAATCAAATGATCGATCTATCAAGCATTAAGGAGCAAGAGGATGTACAAGATACAGCAAATCTGTATCCCATATGATTTAGATTATGTAAGATACATATAACCCTAGCATCTATTTACCTCACGATAGGATTTTATCACTTATGAAGTGGGTATTGATTCTCCATGGAATGTTAGGAGATAAGTAGGGTGAGCATTACTCATGCCATTTTATAAGAAAGGAAATGGGGTGATGGTAGTTTGTGAGTGACAAAGTCTGCACTAGAACCCAGTCCTGCTGATTCCAAATCTAGACCTGTTCTACTTTTCACACTGCTGTCTGGGGGAGATCTTGAAGCATCTTGAAGAATTCAGAGATCCTGGAGGGCAGCAGTTAAAAGTGGAGGTAGAACTCCCATGAGCGGTAGGCCAGGGGTCAAGGGTATGTAAGTACCGTGCGCTAAATGATTGCACCACTGGAGCTTCGGGGTCAAGGGTAGAAGCAAATTAAATACAGTACTGGTGTAGTCCTGGACTGTGCTGATACACCCCTCACACGGAGTCAGCCTTTGGTGCATAAAAGTGTATCACATCTTTTCAGGAGTAGAATATTCATAGAAAAATATGTTAAGTTAGGCTGTATTTCATACAAAAACGGTGGACATTTTCTTAACACATTTTTTCCTGGAAAATTTATCTTTGAGTTTGTTATTATATATTCTTTTGGGTTAAAAATATGAATATGTTGACATACAGACGTTAATCTGAGCATGATTTTTGGCTAGCTGTTAAGAATGGTGATTTTTATTTTATTAAGAACAAAGCTACATGTAAATTAAAGACACAATAGAGCTTTCAAAGTGAAGGTAGACCCTAGCATCTAAAAGCATTTGGAGGATGGGTGTGCAGCTCAGTGGTAAAGCACATGCTTGACATGACTGAGTCCCTGGGTTCGGTCACCAGCATCAAAGTAAATAAATATGTGGTATTGGTTTCCACTATTCATTTATATTGCATAATGAAATGGCAATGAGTTTTTAAGATTTGAGTTCTCTGTGATAACCCCTTATAGCAACATATATTAGACCTGCAGTCAATCACTCAATCACCGTTTTCCTACTGTGAAACACAAGACCCCTCTCCCTCCTTTATTGCCCTTGGAAGTTACCATGATGATTCTGCCATGAGAAAGGAAGTATTCGCTAAGAATGGTTAAATATAAAATCATTCTTTCTTAACATTCTAAAATGGCTTGTTTCTCAGCCTAAGATACTCACATGTGTTTTCATGAACCCAGAAATCAGTACCTGACATAAACCAATGTAAAAAGGAAGCAAAAAATGAACATCTGACCAGATCTTGTCTATAGTGGCGCCTGCCCAAGTGGAAGCTGACAAATGCCGAATTAAGCATCCAAGGCTAAATACCAATGGCTTTGCAACTTTGTTAATGATAAAAATCTGTGACGTTCTAATTTTGAAAATATATAACCCAACTGCAAAGTTTGAAAGGACAGAAAAAGAATTTTGGAGGAATAGTTCGGTTCTGGTTTGATTTAGTTCTGGGGCGGGGACAGCTTGGGTACTAAGAAGGCAAGGTCTTGCCTTGAGCAACTTTAAGCAATGTCTCCATTTATACCACACCACTGTGCGTGTATACAGAAAGTTTACCAAGCCCTTTCACACCTATTAGTTCCTTTCATCCTTAGAATAGCTCTGTGAGTCTTTCCAAAATGCATTTACTTACAGTGATTTTTAAAACTAAAATAAGGAGCCTCCAAGAAATCAGTGAAAAGATGACACTTAGCAAAAAACTATCAACTGTTTTGTGATTGTTCAGGCAGTTCTCTCTCCTATTCAGAAACCCTGGAAATTAATCATGAAATTTTCAAGTCCAGTAATGTACAAATAGGAAAAAAAAAACCCTCCGAATCACTTAATTAAAGATTAATTTGAAATATTAAGAAATGTGTTTAGAGAGCCCAGCAAGAAGATATTTGAAGTTGGGAGAGTCAAGCCAGAATCGAAACTGCCAGGTACATGGACCTATGTTTGTGTTCCCTGGGGATAAAGCTCAGGCGGAGGAGAAGCTAAGCCAGCTGCACAGGTATGTCCTGACTCCCTCTGAAATGCCTCCACCTGGTCACCAAGGCTGGAAGTTCCTCTCACAGAGCATGAATGACAGAAGAGAAGGACACATGTAACACACAATTCCTCCTGAAGGAGTAACACACAGACTTTGATGGATGCTGAGATAAGAATGATGCTAGGCAGAATGTTCTCAAGAGCAGCTGTTGCCAGACAAGAGGATGGGCAGCTCATCCCTGATTATGTCCCTCAAAAAAAGTGGAGTTTAGTGAGCATACAATGCAGAAGCATGTGACTGGCAACCTATGAACAAATTTGCTTACTGTGGTCATGACCAAGTCTAGCACTGACCATTGGCAAGGATTTGCAAGAAAGAGGCTATGCATGCTGCTGGAAGAGCAAAAAAAATGATCCAAATTATACAAACCTTCTAATGGCAATAATAATATGAATTTGGATTTGAAGTTCACAGTCCACAGTTAAAATCATTATGGTGTAGTACTCTATCCTGGGGTGAGTGTCATTGCCGAGAGCTGCCTTGTGCATGGCAGAAGTTTAGTAGCATTGCTGGCTTCTACCCAAAAGATATCTGTAGCACCTCCCCCCCCAACACACACACACAAACACCCACCAGTTGTGACATCTAAAAATGTCTCCAGAAATTGTCAAATGTCCAATTGGTGGACAATCACCCCCTAGAAGGACCACAGAACCAAATGCCTCTACAACTCAGTTTTCCTGCCTGTGGAATGAAAATTAGTCTTTCTGTCTGCCTAGAAAGTCTTAATTTTTTCAGAACCGACTGCTGTTCATTCCTCTAGTGAGAGCAAGTAGAGGCACCATCACACAGGAAGGGCTGGACCCAGGTCAGAGGACTGGGTCTTAGCTCTGGTCCTTCTGCTAAACATGTACTGTGTAACCCAGGGCAAAGCTTTCCACTCCAGCACTCACTTCTTCATCTTCAAAATGAAATTTTGTCTCTGTCAAACTACATTTCTAATTCCCATAGGCAGCAACAATCTCAATGCTCTCTTTGCTTCTGTCTTTTATAAATTAAGTATCCTCTTCTTATTTTGGATTGCTGTTATTTTGCTTTGATGTGAAAGTAGAGAAAATTGGTGGCAATCTGGACAGCCTTGGACTACTGGACTTTCCCAAAAGAAAAATTGCAAAATCCTATCATCCCATTGTCTGAGGAATGGGCTTAAGATGTTACAACCTCACATAAGCTAACTTTTATTTTGTTTTTTCTAATTACTGAGTGGTGCATCTTACCTGTGCTACACTACAGATTTTTAATAGAGAAAAGAAAGAGAAAATTAGAAAAAAGAAGAAACTTAACCAAAGTTATACTTTGTCCCCTAAATCCTTCAATTGCTGTTTGTTTTGTTTTTTTTTTTTACTTCTCATTTCTAATGTGACAATCTCCACCAAGAAAATTGCCAGGAAATGTGCCAGAGAAAGTTAAAAAGGATGCTTTGTGTCATCTGAAAACTTACTTCACTCACATGGCATTAATAAAGCATTCCATTTCCACCCCTAAATTGCTATGAAGCAGCCAGACATGGACTCTGAGCTCCCAGTCAGGCTATCAGAACAATGGGGCCATGACATTTTGTGACAAGAACAGCATAGTCCCGGGGACAGGGAACAGCAGTGACAATAGCCTGTCGTTACTGCTGGGTGGTTACCTGTGCATGTCTGCTTCTGCCCCCGACTGATTGGATCTGGCAGTGATAATGGGAGGAAGACCTCTCTAGGGACGTGCAGCTGCTGCAGTCCTATCCTCCGTTACTGCGGGTAACTGCTTTGAGATCCCTGGATGTCTCACCTAAATGCAGATTTGCTCTTGTGAATTAAGATTTTGTTATTAGGCAATCTCTATTGAAACTAGCATATGAGATCTGGAAGCCACCCCAGGGGTCTTGATGTCATTTCCTCGAGGCCACAAAAGTAAGTAAGTACACTATAAGTGGATATTGTCCTTACTTTCAGGCCATATTGCTTTAGAGGGCCACTGCCAGTAGCACAATCACTATGTCAAATGGAATAACTGTCTCCTAGAAAAGAGTAAGATTTCAAGAAACAGGACCCAGGATAGATGAATTCTGAAGAAGGAGGATAAATGAAGAAAGATGTGAATCACAGGATTGTCAACAGCCAGAAGCACTGACTTCCTGGGGAGAAGGTCCCACGAGGATTAGGCGCCAAATGTGTATGATGGCAGTGGTTTTGCTGGTGGGGGGCAGCTAGGAGTGGTGGTGGTGATGGTGTGACAGTGGAGCGATGGTTGTGTGACTGGTTGGTAGTGATGGTGATCGTGGTGATGCAGTAGCAGTAATGATGGTGCTGGTGATGGTGGTGGTGATACCGATGGTTGGGGTGGTGCTGAAGATGGTGATGTTGGTATTGTTGCTGGGGGTGGTGGCGGCAGTGATAAGGGTGGTGATAGTACTGATGGCAATGTGACACTCCATACCCATTTATTCAGTCAACAAGTATTTTTCCGGAATCTCTCAGTCTAGGCACTGGTGTATAATTGTGAACAGAATATAGTTTCTGCCTTCACAGAGTTTATATTCTAGTAGAGGAGACAGACAAGTACATAGAAAACTTCAATATAACAAATGGTTTGAGGGAAATAAGCACAGAATTGTGTGGGAAAGCAAATCTCTAAAATTCAGCTCAAAGTTTCCCCAGCTTCACCCGTTTTCCCAGCTAAACACTGCCCTAATGAGCACTGCGATGGCCAACAAGGGTTCATAGCAATAATAAACCATGCTGTGAGTCATAGAGATCCTTCTCCTATGGTGGAAATTATCTCCAAGTGGCAGTTATCAAAAGTGCTAGAAGAAAATATGGTAGGAAATACCATGATTTGTTCCTTGGGGGGCTTGTTTGTTTCACAATACAGAAAACATGAGGTTGCCATAACTAAAATTTGTTCCACAGACCCCAACTCTTAAGAGTTACTTATTCCCATGCTACTATATTTGAATTCAATTATATAAGAAAAATAATGTTAGAGAAAATTTTGGAAAATGGGAGAGGAGAGATTTGTAAATATAATTACATGTTTTAAAATTCTAGTGCTCTACACTGTCACTATCATGGACTGTCCAGTGTCTGTGGCGGAGTACACATTTATTTTTCACCCTGGTCTCTTGCTAATATTGAGCCACGATGCCATCATTAATCCCCATTAATACCATGCTCTGACTATGCCCTTGGGAATTAACTCACAAAGTAACCTTTTAAACCAATTGATGTTTTATGTGCTCTTTAGTGTTGTTTAATAAAACCTCTTGAATTCCAACTAGTAAATCTAACTGACCACAACTGAAAGTAGGTCCTGGTTGCTTGCAGAACCCACTACAAAATGAATGACGTTTGAGACAAAATGGGCTTCAAAGCTCCCGATTCTCTAGTATCTGTGATCTTATAAACTGAAAATAAAGCTATTTTATGTTTGTCCAATTTTTTCTCCTCTTTTACAATGTTTCTTTTTCTTTCCATGCAGGGAAAATAACGACAGCCAGGATATCCCTACTTTAATATGTTGCCAAGCAACTCCATAGGGAATTTACTATAAAAACATGTTTTAACATTTTTTCCTCCAGTTGTTTACTTACTCCTTTTGAACAAGAAGCTACACATTCACCAAACCTCTGTGTGTAGCAACTGTAATTACAAATATTCGGATTACATTTACAAATTTTCTTAAGTTAGAAATTCCACACCTGAGTCATCCCACATGAACCTTAAAGTGAGAAGTAAATCTGTAAAGTCTATTCACCAATCACATAGCCAACTCAGTGTACTTCACCAAGTCTTATTTTTAAAAAATCTTAAAATACATAAAGCAATATCTGACTGTTCCTTTGGCTCATAAAGCAGCCAAAACTTCCTCTCTTTAGTGCAGAGGAATCCGAGGACCCAGGTGCTCAATGACCATTGTCCCTACCTTTTCGCCACCAAGGAACGTTTCCACATTTCACCATATGGATCTTAGTTTTTGCAAGGCTTCATCTTTCCAAAAACCATGATTGTGTAATAATAGTTTATTTTTCAATTCTCGTTTCTGGTTTCATCAATCTGAACTTCGACATGGATGACGGTGATGGTGGTTGTGGTGGTTGTTATCATCGCCAGCTCTAGGATCCGTGATAGAGCTGATGTCCTCACAGAGCTTCTGTGTTTTCAAATCTATCAGCTTCTGTTCTAGATTCTTATTGTCTAGCTCCAGGAATCATGCAGATGAATTTCAGGAAAGGCATTTCTCAATTTGTGATGGCAGAAAAAGGACAGAAGCCATTGGTACTCTTTGTAACCTTCCCCATGGCAACACAACTCAATGGGCAGTAGTTCCCAGTGGCAACTTTTGGATACTTTATTAATTAGTATCAATGCAAAATGATATGACAGTCTAGCATGGAAAAATAATGAATTTCCAATTCTAAATGGGTTTTTAAATCCTTAAAGTTGAAGTCAAAGTATTCCTATGGATGAGAGACATTGCTGTGATTCTGGTGACCAGGGAATTCAGTGGTGAATGGAAGGTTCAAAACAGCTCTGCACTTCATTTCTAAGCAAATGTAACACCATGAAGTTACCTTATTAACCAGGGACTTTTGTTACTGCTTATTGAAGATGTTTTAAAAATTCATAACTCTATAGAAAGACAGCCAGTATTTACCTAGTAGAAAGTCTCTTCGTTTCCACTGTTGTAAAATAATATCTATTCCATAAATAGCCAATGTGCCGATGGAGAGATTGAAGTATCAGAAAGATGACTAATTTTACCTCAGGTCACCTGAAGCCCTGGGCATAGATCTCCAGTCGCCTGACCCTACTGTTCCACACAAAATATTAATTCTCCCTGGATTGGTCTCTCTATTCACATAAGCTCCTTGGGTGCAAATATAGTATCTTTTACAAGCTCTGATTCAATCCTTGTCTTTAGGAAGGAGGGACAGTGAACTGTTCAGACATCATTTTTTTTTCTCTTATGGTAAAAGCCAGCAAAGTAATGAAGTTTCCACTTGTGGGCAAACAGCTTGGTTTCTCAATTATTAAGGTTACATTTCTTATGCCTGTTCTTCCCATATTTTTGGAGAAAAACAGACATTTATTACAAGCCATCTTTCAAATTTGATAATCATAGACAATCTAAATGTCTGTTTTCCCCGAATTGCTTCCTGGAATGAGGTTTCAATGAGGCATCTATTTTGTAATCACACAGGCTATTTCTGAAATGCGGGGATGCATGCTCCTCAGCACTCCCTCCAAGCTGTGCAGTCAGAGTTGCTGCCCTCCAGGGACAAACATCCCCATGGTCGATGGATAAAAGCAGAAAGCCAGCGAGGCCCTTAGGGACTTGACCTTGGTGCACTTGAAGTTTCTTCCTCATCCTGTTTTCTTCTTCTCTCTGGTTCCTTGACCTCCTTCTCTGTCTTTCTCCTCCTTGCTCTGTATTTTTCCCCTGCCCATCTACTCTTTTCATTTGAATATTTCTGGAATCTTGTTCTGCACCAACCAGCCTGACACTATGCAGCGATGCCAAAGCAATGAGAAAAGACAGAAGTGGAGAGTTTGAACTCTGTTTCTCTTTCCCTTGGTCCACACTAGCTATTTCTCTGATGATTACCAATTAGTAAAGTATGTTGTGGCCAAGTAAGAACCCTCAGTTACTGAGGGAAGTGCAGTTAATAACTTCTTATAGTAGTTATCATAATAAATGAACCTAATTACTACCCCTGTCAGTTTGGTGGTGTATATATATGAAAAGATAATCGCATAACAGTAGTTATATGATTCAAAATATAAATTAGCACTTGTTCGTGGTTTTTTAAAGTTGAAGGAAAACTTACCCACAGTGAAAAGCATGAAGATAAAATGCACAATTCAATGGCTTTTGATAGACATTATCACTACCCCGTTTAAAATGTGAATATTTTAATCTGCTCAGAAATTTCCTTTGTGCTCCTTCTAGTCAACATGTACACCATCAAAAAACACTATACTGTGACTGCTTGCAATAGATTAGATTTACCTATTCTGGTTTTGTTTGTATTTTTATTAGTACATGTCTATAGCACATAATGATTATATTTCTTGTGTAAAAATGGTACACGTACATAGCTCATCTTAATTCTTTTTTCATTCTTTCCCCCTCCTCTCCGTCCAATCTCCCTGCATCTCTTGATACCCTTCCCATTTGAGAAGGACCTAGATTGCTTTATCTAGATTTACCTATTTTTTTAACTGTCACATAAATGGATTCAAATAGTACATAATGAGCTGGCTTCTTTTACTCAATTGCTGCATGTGTCTTTAATTTTATCCTTATTATTATTGAGCTGTATTTCTTTGTATTGAGTATCACAATTTATTGATGGACATTTGAAATGGTTCCGTGTTGGAGACATTACAAATAAAACTACTAGGAACACCCTTGGACAAGATTTTTGTGTACATATTTTCATGTAAATACCTAAAGGTAGCATATGTAGGTAATAGGATATACTATACATTAATGTGTATTAATTCTTGTAGTGATCTACCAGTTTCACAATGTTTGCACCATTTTACATTCCTGCCAGCAAGGTCTGAGTATTCCAACTTCTCCAAAGCTTCAACTATTCTTTATTTTTAGTCTTTATTAGTTTAACGAATCTGGTAGTTGCATAGTGATATTCAATTGTCATCTCAATTTTCTTTCTCTGGTGAGGAAAGAGGTAGAGCACCTTCTCATATGTATATTGTTCATTCATGTAATTTTTGTTATGTGTCTTTTTAAGTCTCAGCCCATTTGGTTATGGGATTATTTGCATTTTTGTTATTATTGAGTTGTAATTGCTCTTTATATATTCTAAATACATGTCTTTGGTCAGATATGTATGGAGGATATGTCTGTCAGATTGTGGTTTGCAGTTATATTTCCTAAACAGCATACTTCACAAATGCTAGTTTTAAAGTTTTGTGAAATTTAATTTCTAAATGGTTTCTACTATTTTTTATGTTTGATTGTGACGCTGGGCCAAGTGTGCTGCCACACACCTAGCCTCTTCCAGCTGTACGCTGCATTTTAGAAAGCTTTCCCTCGGAAATAATGTCATTTTACCCTTTTTCCTTTCAAAGTTTTATAATTGAGCTTTTATATTTTGGTCTATGATCTATCTTGAGTTATCTTTCTGTGTGGGATGAAGCAGAGAGTTAAAGTTTGTTTTTTTCCCACATTATCTGTTTGCTCCAGCACCATTTGTTGAAGACATTGCTAGAAAGTCTTTTATTTATTGAAAAAACATTTACCCCTATTGAATTGCTTTGGTGATTCTGTTGAACATCAAATGACTACACAAGTCTGAGGGTGTACTTCCAGACTATTTGTTGGTACATTTGTGTATCTTTGTAGAGTACAATTGAACATTTTTTGTGCTCCAATAAAATTTTATCTGGGGATACAAATTCAAACCTCATACAACTGTCATATGTCCAGAAATACTAATTTTTTCAACCATTTAAAAATGGAAAATCTATACTTAGCTCATGGGCTGGACACAAGCATGTGGCTTCTGAGTTGTAGTTTGCTAAGCTCAGTCCATGTGCCACTACATAACTAATGCTGAAATAGCCAAGTCACATAGCAAGCACTAAACATTTGTTGAATGAATTAACCAATGAATCAATGCTACCTAGCCCCACGTGACAAAAAGTCAAAAGAATAGCTTTGCTTATTGCTTGTAACACCCCAAGTAATCAGGAATCTTTGGATTGTGCCTTCCAGGAAGGAGGCAAACAGTTTGTGACAACACGGTTGTCTTAATTACTCTCCTCATTGCTGACACAACATACCCAACACCTGTAAGTTAAAGGAGGAAAGGTTTAATTTGGCTCACAGTTTGTAGAGGTTTCAGTCCATAGTTGGTGGCTCTAAGACAGGGTGGTGTGGCAGAGGGGCATCATAGAGAGACAGCCCATGGCAGAGCAGGCATGAGGCAGAAACCAGTGAAGCAGCAACAGCAGGACAGCCGTTTTTCTGTCCCATTACATTCCATCCAGGCCACAAGCCTATTGGCTGGTGCCACCCACACTTTATCGGCACTTACATTATTCACAGCCAGAGTTATGCTGAACCAATTTTGTTGCTGCATGCCCTAACCTAGCATCATACGCCCATGATCTAACCACCTCTCGAAAACCCCACCTAGGACCATGTGAGGCCTTGGGGGGATGTCTAGATAAAACCCATAACAACAGTATTGATTACTGTATTGCTACTGTGAATCTTAAAGTAGTCTTCAAAACTTTGTCAGTAATGTTTTGGTTTTTCTAGATCTTTTGCATTTCTATATAAGTTTTAGAAACATCAGTTTCAAAAACGTCTGTTGACATGTGAATATACTGCTTTAATGTAGTAAAAAAAATTCAAAAGTGATCTACATCCATTCTCCAGTGATATCATATCCATTCAGCACAAATTATTGATTCCCCACCTTGTGCTAGCCCTGGAAATACAAAGTCAAAACAGTAACTTACCTTCTGTTGTAGTCAAGGTTTATAAGGGAAAAGGTTTAAAACAAGACACATAGTGTATATGTTTCTTTTATAATATTAAGCCCAAAAAGTCAAATGCAGAAGAGTACAGGAAATATGTCAATGAGGCAGAGACCCAGAATCCAGCTGAAGGCCTGGATCCCACGGCAATGTCCTGCACAAGTCCAGCTGAAGACCTAGAGCCCATGGCAATGTCTTCCACAAATCTAAATGGAGGCCTGGAGCCCATAACAATATCTCATGCAAATCTGTATCAAGCATGTGCACTGGAAAGGCCCAAAGGTCAGTGGTGGAAGCTAGAAAGTCTGCACCATGGGATGAAGGATCTGTGCCAGCAGGCTGAGAGAGACCTGCACTGGAGCCAGGAACGATGCTCAAGGTGAGGACCAGAGCTACCTGCGAAAGAACCACCGCCATCCTCAGTGACAGTAGGACCTGAGCTCCTCTGACAATGAGAACAGCTGTGTTTGTATTAGGAAAACCAGTATGGCAAGCTTCTCCAGGAGAATCAACAGGCACCATCTTCCCCTCTAGTTCTTCTTTTATGCTGTGGGCAGCAATCCTCAGGTGGGCCTTCCACACCCAGCATGCTGACTCAGTTCAGCTGGGTGTTACAATTTGCCCATTAGTTAATCCACCACCCTTCCTTCCTTCCTTCCTTCCTTCCTTCCTTCCTCCTTCCTTCCTTCTTCCCTTCTGGGACCAATCTTGTCATGTGAACCAGGACAGTGAAACCAATGATACAATACAGTGGATAAATAGGAAGATAATATTAAACGAAGAGTATCAAGTGAGCAAGGAGTAAAGATATCACAATGATAGATTTAAAACTCTGGAGTGAAACCAGATGAGTTTAGATAATCAATAGGGCAGTCACCAAGTAAAGAAGAGGCTTGAGTATGGATGAGCATTCCGGGAAGAAGGAATAGAGAGTCCAGTAGCACTGGGGAAGAAAACAGCCTGTCAGGCCCACCACTATAGAAAGCCAAAGAGATTGTGTAGCCTTTCTTTTCCTTTGGATCAGTTGTGTTACCTTGGCCAAAAAGCCCTTCCTCAGCGGCACATCTCCCTGTTCTTACCACACACCTTGGTGAAAAGCAGAGCAGCACAAGAAACAGCTCTTTCCAATCCAATGGGTTTTCCAAATTTATTTTCTAAAATTGCTTTTTAAAACAGAAATTGAACCCAAATGCATATAAAAGAAGTGGAGCAGCAGTTACAGAGGAGAAGACATGACTATAGCCCTCAACACCAATGCCCGGTCCTCTCCAGCTTCACCCCTGCCCAGCACAGTAGCTACTGAGGTGCATTTCCAAAACCCTCAAGTGTCATGGGGCACAGTCAGACATCCACCTGCCACTTCTTACTATGATTAAGATTGGTCAGCACTAGACCATGGCTGGAGCTTTGTGGTTCAACAAACCTGAGATGCATTTTTACAAGGAATAATTCTTTCCAAATTTAACTGTATGCCTTTGATACTAATTCATGTTACCCAAAATTTATCTCCTATAGTCTTTGAGGAACTAGTAGAGACAAGATGAAGTTTTTTACAAGAATTACAAGAATTGCAGACTTTATAACCTTTAACAGTGAAATTTAACAAGATATAATAGGTTTATAATAAAGAAAAACCACTTCATCAGAGCCATATAAAATGTGCATGCAAGAGAACAAATATCTTTAAATATTTAAAAAGAAGCAGAAAATGGATTGTAGCTACACAAAAGGTAAACATCTGTGCAACAGGAAGTAGGAAAATCAAGAAACGTCACATTTCTTTATTTGTCAGTATCCAGTTAAAACATGCTGAAGCCCTCATGACCAAAATTGGAATGCAGTTCAGGGTAAATCATGCTTTAAGGTTCTTCTGGGTCTTTGCCCTGTACAGAGACTTGGGGCTTATTCTTACCCTAGGGTGATGTCTACTTCCTGTGACTCTAAAACTGACACTAAGGTAATCACTCTGACAGTGCTCCTGCAGGATCCAATTCACAAGGCCTCCTACCGGGAAGCCCTGCATTCCCTGTACATTTCCTACACTGCTCTCAGCTCTGGAAATTTACCTTCTCAAATGCTGAACCCCTCCTTTTACCCACAGATCATGGCCTCTGCTCCTCCCCAGATTTGCACAAACCCAAACATAATCACTGTCTATGATTATAATCCTTGAAATCAGCAATACCCCAGCCCACTGAGCATCAGATGAGACACACCAAGAGAACTGTAACTACTCTCTCCCTTTCAGTAAATATTTGGGGAAAGTTTGAACCATTCAAAAAGGTACAAAGCCTATACAATAATTATATATCTTCTCACTGCAAAAATTAAACATTGTTGGCATCTTGACATATCTGCTGCCAGCATTTTTTATAAATCATTCTTTCCCCCGTTTTGGTGAAAAAAAAAAATAGGTCCTTCTAAAAAGAGTTTAAGCAATCCAGAAACATTTAAAGATTCAAGTTTTAAAATCTTCCCATAATTTTCTTATGTATTAAGGCTTTAGACTAGGATTCCCTTGGGTGTAAGTGCGACAGTTTCTTTAGCCGTTCCTCCACCCATGGACTGTTATGCTGCTTGTACCTCTTGGCTCTCCCGAGTAGCAGTGGGCACGGAGGGTAAACATCTCTTTGACACACTGATTTCAGTTCCTTGGTTGACATACCCAGAATCGGGTGCTACATCACAGGGTAATTCCAGTTAAATTTTTGTGGGACCTGCATATTATCTTCTAAAATGGCTCCACTAATTTACTTCCCCACCAATAAAATGCAAGGGCTCCTTTCTTTCTGCATCCTCACCAACATTTATCATTTATCTTTTACATAAGAGCCCTTCTAATAAGAGTGAGATTATATCTCACTGAGATTTAACTTCGCACTTCCCTGAGGTTTAGAGGGGTTGAACGTTTTTTTCATGTATCTACTGACTTTTCTTATGCCTTCTTTTGAGAAATGTCTGATCTGATCTTTCACCCAGGTTTTAATAAGGTCATTTTCTATATGTGAGTTCCTCATATATTTTGGATATTACCCCCATACCAAATACATGATTGCTGGGAATACCTTGTGGAATACTTTGTTTTATTATATTTTATTTTAATGAAAGAAAAAACTGAGTAACTAAAAAAAAATTTTTAACCTAAAAATGAATGTTTTATCCATAATAAGGACATGAATTCTTAACAGATCCCTTTAAAGTTATTTAAAAATTGTGAAAACCATTAAAAGAATAAAGTAATTATGTACTTTAAAATTACATTTTAATTTTAGGTGCCTTCAATTAACTATGAGAGACAAACACATTAACATTTCCATACTTTCACCCTCCTCCATGTCTAATTTTTCCTACAGCGATGATTGTTTTTACAATATTAAGTTTTCAAATTTATCCTCTAATTTCCAAAAACACTTCACTTGTATGGATTTTTCTCACCACTGGGTCTTTTATCGCAGAGTCTCTGCTTCTGGACCCTTTTATTCAGCCCTTAATTATCTTTTATTTACTTATTTATTTTTAGAAAAATAAAAGTACAAAAACATATTAACACACAGACACAAATTAGCATAAAAAATAATACAATCAAAACTGATCTACAGACAAGGTGACATGGGCTCAACAGTGGTTGTTGCTTTACCTATTGATATCTTCGAAGTGTATATATATATATATATGAACCCAGATACAGACATGCAAGATTGGTCAGACAATTAATCCTCTCAACAACAGAAAAACACAAAAAACAAAAAACCAAAGCCAAAAAAAAAAAAAAAAACACCAATAGTTGCTGCTTTGCATATTGATATCTTCGAAGTGTGTGTTCAGGATAACACATACAGACATACAAGATTGATCAAATTTAAGTGATATCATACAATAGTAGAACCATGTTAGCCCTCCTGCATATATGTTATTCATATATGCATACATACATTTTTGTCTCTTTCTTTTCCCTTTCCCTCGTCCCATCTGTTCTTTGTTTTTGAACAGATTTCCTTCATGTCTCTTAGTTTATATTCCCACCCTCGGGTTCTTACACCAGTGATACAATACGTTGCCTGTACATGTACCGCTGATTTATTTCACTTATGAGTATGGACTCCAGTTTTGACCACTTGCCTACAGTATTTTGTTGAGTATCTTTGCATCTATGTTCATTAGAGAGCCCTTAATTATCTTGATTTTACTTTTCAAGGAGTTTGTGGTAGCTGTCAAACTCCCTTAGGTCCTCCATGTTGAAAGCATGTGCCTGTTGCCTTCACACTTGCACGCTTCTCAGCTGGGTGTCATATTCTTGGGTCATTCTTTTCCTGAGGGCTCCCTAGATATTGTCAGTGTCTTCCTGAATGGTACCATGAAGAACTTTGAAGGCAGCTCATTCCCTCACTTATTGCTAATTTGCATTTTTTGTTTAGATGATCAATTCTATTTTATTCCTAAAGTTCAGATAGACTGCAAATCTACATTAAGTCACCATAGAGTACAGATTGCGCCTTCATTTTATACATTCAATTTTATTTCTGTTAAGAAAATGTTATTTTGTTGTGAACATAGCTTTTCTTTCATCTGTTGGGTTTTCTGCTCTGAGGACACTAATCAACCTTATTGTATATCATCTTTAATAACTGCTAACTTCTCTATAAATAACACCCCTGCTTCTCTTTTTTATTAGCATGTCTTTAGTTATTTCAAACTTGTCTTCTATGTCACTAGTTTTATTTTTAACAGTGTCTGTTCTGTGTCCTGTCATTAATGATTATTATTAGTTCTTTTCTTTTAAGACAGTATCTGGTTATGTAGTCCAGGCCAGCCTTGAACTCGCAGCAATCCTACTGCCTGAGCCTCCTCGTGCTGTGATTACAGGCATGTGCCGCCATACCTGGCAATGATTATTATTAGTTCTCTAATAGGATTTGGTCCTCAGTTTGTTCCCTTGGGTCTATGATATCTTAAGGAATTGTGAGGAAAAAACTCTTTATGTTTCCTAACTGTGTTTTCTTCTATGCATGATTTTTTTTCATGCTGTCCCTGAACCTCTCCATCGTGCCTAGCATCTTTTTCTTTTGTTTGTGCTGCTGCTCCTGCAGTTCTTCCCCAGGCAGTCTGTTTGCTCTAATGGATGAAATTTTAACTCTCTTCTCAGTCTAGAATGGGTTTGATTCTGAACTACAACACGAGGCTAGTACACTTACTCCTGTCTGCTTGTCAATAGCCATGGAATGACATTTTCAATCTCATTAATTGATATTGGGTTATTCAGGATTTTTATGTCTTCCTGATTCAATTTTGGCAATTTGTACCTTTCTAGGAATGTGTCCATTTCTTCTGTATTTTCTATCCTATGGGAATACAGATTTTCAAAGTAGGTATTAATGATCTTTTGTATTTCTTTTGGATCTGTAGTGACTTCCTCTTTT
>PVLD010017243.1:0-42474 GCA_004027595.1 Dinomys branickii
CTGGAGTCCATACTCATAAGTGAAATAAATCAGCGATACATGTGCAGGCAACGTATTGTATCACTGGTGTAAGAACCCGAGGGTGGGAATATAAACTAAGAGACATGAAGGAAATCTGTTCTAAAACAAAGAACAGATGGGACGAGGGAAAGGAGAAAAGAAAGAGACAAAAATGTATGTATGTATATATGAATATACACATATGCAGGCGGCTAACATGGTTCTACTATTGTATTATATCACTTAATGCTAAGGAATAATAGATGACGGGTTATTTGATCAATCTTGTATGTCTGTATGTGTTATGTTGAACACACACTTCGAAGATATCAATATGCAAAGCAGCAACTATTGGTGGTTTTTCTTTTGTTGTTGTTGTTTGCCTGTTTTGTTTTCTGTCTTTGAATTTTTGGTTTTTGTGTTTTTTCTGTTGTTGAGAGGATTAATTGTCCGACTCAATTTGCATGTCTGTATATGGGTTCATATATTTACACTTCGAAGATACCAAAGGATAAAGCAATAACCACTGTTGAGACCTTGTCACCTTGTCTATAGATTAGTTGTGATTGTACTATTTTTTATGCTAATTGGTGTCTGTTTGTTAATATGTTTTTGTACTTTTTTTTTAAATAAAAAAACTAAAAGAAAGGTATTTTATGTGAAAGAGCACCAGGGACTAAACAGGATCTTCAGTTGAATGATATACATGCAATAGGCATCCCAAAGGAGAGAACGTGTTGATTAGATAGGATAAGAAACATATTTGAAGAAATAATTGTTGAAATATATCCAAATTTAATAAAATTCTAAATTAAATATAAATATAAGAAACATGAAGAAAGCTACATCGAAGTACACAGTAATGAAACTGCTGAAAGCCAGTGCCAAAGAAAAAACCTTCAAAGTGCCTAGAGAAAAACAAGGCACATTTTATATATAAGAAAAGAGATAAGAGTGGCAGCAAATTTCTTGTCAGAATCAATGAAGGAAATGGTATTGGTAGGCTGGAGAACTGTAAGCAATTGGTCTTGGTAACACTTAAAGCATGAAGTGGCTAAGATGTGACAGGGAGTAGCTCATCTGTACAGATGAGGAAAAATTTGGGGTGCTCTTTTATAGATACGGAAACTTATTGTGAAGATTATGGCAAGACATTAGAGACTTCTGGGCAGGGAGACATCTGACTTGTGTGTTAGAAAAATTGTGACATTGGTTATCCAAGATTAGTACACAGGAGAACAGATTAATGGGAGAGGATGATTTGCAAGATCAGGAGACAAAGACAGGGAGTGTAACATGAAGGAAACCATTGTGGTCATCCATCCATCCCATCCATCCATCCATCCATTCAGCATCTACCTAAGCCCTATTTACCAAACTTGGAGCCAGTACGTCAAGACAGTATGTGGGTCAAAGTAGCTGTCTATATAAAGCATACGAGTTTGTAAGTATGCTGTAGACATGTTTGTATGTTAATATGAGTAGATGGGTTTTGTTCTTTGCAGCAGCTGCATGTTTTTTATGGATCATTCCACAACATTTTTGTCTTCTAGGTTATGCAAGGCACAGTGGTGACTAAAAAACTCCTTGCATTTGTGAAGCTTACTTACTAGACAGGGGTGAGAGCAGAATATAATAATACACAAATGCAAATATGTAAGTGCAACACTACTCATCCCATGAAACACAATAGAGATCTGTTTACTCTTTACTCTGGGCAAATAACAGGCTTTCCACAGCATTCCTGAACATCTCCAAATTTTTGTATTCAAAATCTGTGATCACAAATGTCACCATCAGCCTTGGCTAGGAAAACCAAGTTAACAATTTAAGAAGTTGTAATTTTTAGATTTATGGTTAATATGTGAACATGATCACCAAATACTGGAAAGAAGTTTTTTGGAGGGAAAATTTCATTATGTCCTTTATATGCTGAAATTCTATCAGTTTATTGAAGAATAAAAGTATATATATTGCAATATGAGTAAAATCCTGCAATATTTCATTAAGGTGGCCAAGCCTATTAATTTTATGTAAAATCAAACACTAAGTACTTTCACATGGTTTAATACTGGAGTAGATAACATGCCATACAACTGAGACTATGCTGTGTACATAATTTTTGAAAAATATTATATATTTTGTACTAACACATGTTTATAAAATGTTTTACTACCAATAGAATGAGTAATTCTAATAGTAATGGTGTTAATGATGATTAAGTTATATAATTTTTATAATCTCTGTAAATTACCTACAAAAACTCACACCACTAAACAAAATAATTTCAAAAAGCTATTTAAGCTTTACTTAATTCTATTTTTGTCATGAATGTTTTAGTTGGGACTTTTTCATACCTCACAAAGATGGATTAAGCAGAATGTTAACTTTGGTCAAAATATCACAGGAATGAAAGATTTAGTAACCATGCTCAACAGCATCTGGGTCTTCAACAAAGACACAACAAAGAATCTTAAGGCAATAAAATATTAGGGAAAACGAAGCACCTATAACACATTCTATTTACTAACTTGTCTGAAAACATAGACTGTTAGAATCTTTTCAGAAGACAATTCTTTACAGTTGTGAGTCTATGATGATTAAACACTTAAAGAACCATTAAGACATTTGTTATAACTTGTCTGTTATTTTCAATAGTTCAAGATGAAGGGCTTTTGAGATATGTACACGAATCTTAGATAAAAGCTCCTTCTAGAAAACACGTACTGAAAATCTCTTCCTGAGTTATAGTCTGCTTTGAACACAGAAGGCAGTAACATCATTAACTGTTCTACTTTTGTAAATCATACCTAAAAACTTTGGGGATGCAGCACCAGGCTGTCTTTTATAAAGTTTGACAGCCTGGTGGAGTAATGATAAATTCAGCTCTACTCTTAACTGGCTTTCTGAAAGATGTCAGCGCTCTGACAGTCAACAACACAGTGAATCTGATCAAAGAACTAGCTATGGAATAGAAGATGAGAGAAGAAATTGTCATGTGATTAACACTGACAATGGAACAAATACAGTGAAGGGTATGTTTGATTTGAGAACAACTAATATTTTGTCCACATCCCTTAGCTGGGTATTTATAAAGTAATTATACACAGAACATAACAACATTACTTAAGCCATCACCCCAGGATGAGGGGCCACCTCTCAGTATTCTTCACTGGCCAAAGGCAAGTCTCCTGACTGGTGTGGTTTAGATCCTGTGATGTCCTCCAAGGTGCTTGTGCACTTACAGCTGGGGCTTTGGAGGGTGGTAGGGTCATGGAGGTGCTGTACACATCACCCTGGGATGAGGTGGGATGTAACCTGGAAGGGTGTATTTCCTTCCCCAGCTCTTCCCTTCTCTGTTTCCTGGCTAGCATGGCATGAAGTTTTCTCCATGGCAGACTCTTCGACTGTAATATTTCTGCCTGGGAGTGGCCGACCATAGACTAAATCCCCTGAAGTTGGAGGCAAAAGAAACCATCTTTGCATCATCTTGAGCTTACTTATAATATGACAAAGTGCAAATTCTGTGTAAATAGTTGTTACCCTACATTGTTTAGGAGTAATGACAAGGAAAAAGCCCGTTCATGTTCAGTGCGGGTGCAATTGTTTTTTCCAAAATGTTTTGCCTGGGATTGGTTGAAAACCCCCAGATACAGAGGGACAACTGCATTTGGCAGATAAAACTATCAACTATAGGATTTACCAGCAGCGAAAAAATTGCTTGGCACTGAGGAGTTTTCTTCTAGAACCCACAGGAGTTGTGACTGATCTGTAGCACTTTGGGTGCACACATACTTGTAATAGGACCCCTGCCTTGGTCTTCTTCCTGTCTGGCCACAGTAAAGGTGCTGTCCTGATCTTCATGCACTAGAAGATACAGATGCAAAGTCAAAGCTAATTTTATTATGTTGAAATGAAACTACACTGTTATGTTGCAGTATTTTTAGATCTAGCTCATGGGAAGACTTTAAAAAGGTGATTCTGTGGTATGACAGATACGTGCAACAATATTAGAAACCCCTGCTCCCATCAGTGAGGGCAGAAAGCCCCTCCAGGCCATGCTCAGGATCTGCACGTAGGCTCAGCAGTGCCACTACTGTCACCCACAGCAGGAAAGGAGAGACCAGGAAGGTCCAGAATGAAAAAGCTGTCCTCAGAGATTCTGGCCTCTTAAGTCTCTGATGTAACACTGAGATCCCTGTGACACTAGTGACTGCAAGAAGTAATCTGCAAAGTGGAAGGAGTGCCATCCACCTACTATCTGACTTTAAATATCTATTGAAATTATGATAAATAAGTCAACTAGTGACTTTGAGACCAAATGTCACATTTCTATGGAGTCCAGGAGTTAGTTCTATATTGATTTTCATCAGGTATCAATTTCAATAGATTGGAGATGCTGGCAAACTGGACTCAGATCATGACACTGGGAGGAGTGAGTGGTGATTGGATTCTGAATCTATCACCAAGTAGAGCTGAGTGTTATTGTCAGCTTCGGGGTGTGATGGTGGAGGGAAGGAGGGCTCACTGGATGACTTGAAGGTTTGGGGCCTGAGCATCTGGTTGAATAGAGCTGCCCCTCCTAAGAGGCAGAGGACTAGAACGGGTGCTTTGGGAGTGGTGGTGGGAGATGTGGGTACAGAGTTTGATTCAGAGCCTGTTAAGCCCACGGCTTCTTGCTGCCTTCTCTGGCTCCCCACTTCACAGCCCAGATGTCCCCACTGGACACCTCCCAAACAGAGCCACTCAGCTCCTCAAACCCCCCCCCCCATCGCCTCCATTTCAGTCCATAGCAACGCCCCCGTCCAGCAGCTCAGACCACAAGCCTTAGGTTTCAGCCTTGCATTCTTCCTCTTCCCTCCCTTGTCCTCGCCCGCTCTCTGCCCTTTTAAGAAATTGTATTGTCACTACATTTAGAATTAAATTCACAATCTCATCAGTTCTTACCACCTTAATTGCTAAAATACTGTTTCCCAGCCACTAACCTCTCTCCAGAATGGGCAGAAGATCCCACCCAGTCTCCTTGCTTTCTCTCCCCCTTCCTAAACCTGTTTTCAACTTAGCTGGTAGAAACATACTTTAAAAACATAGATCAAGTAGGTCAGGCCACTTTTGTGCTTAGAGCTGCCCAAGCCTTCCCTTTTCACTCTACGTGAAGCAGAAACTCCGGGTTGGCCTCCAAGCCCCACACAACCTGGTACCCCTCCCCAAGCCTGCCCTCCCGGCTTTATTCACTGTCTTCTCTCCCATCCCTTCCTTGCTCTTCCTCTGTGTGCTGGGACCCATTCCCACCATAGCCCCTGTACTCGCTGTTTCTTCTGCCAAAATACTCTTTCAGCTACAAGGCCAGGAGTGCCCCCAGCTCTCTCCAGCTTGTGCTGAAACATCACCTTCTCCAGGATGCCAGGCCAATGGCTGTGCCCTTCTTTCCTTATTCCTGTGTTCTATTATTGTGGCATTTCTCTTTCTAACTTCTTTTTCACTTGTTGTAAACTATTCTAATCATTCTCAATGTCTCATAAAGTGCAGTATCAAGTCCAGGGCCAGGGCCTATGTCTGCATGCTCTGCTGTATTCCAGGCCCTCAGGACAGTCCTGGCTCCCAGCTGCACTCCCTAAATACTTGCTGGGCATTGCACCCTGGACCATCACATCACAGATGTCTCCAATTAGGACAGCACCAAAACATGTGGGCAGTGTGATCTACCAATTCGGTGGTTGTTCATATGAATATTAAAAAATAGTCTATGCTATTAACAAGGAAGGCTGAGTCCTACGAGGCTATATGTGGAAAGGGTAAAGCACCAAATGTTCTTATCCTGGGGACACCAGCCCTGGCCCTGCATGACCTGAAATAGCTCACAAGGCCCTGCATCACACCTGCCCACTTGAACATGGCAGTCAGGCCAGCATGACCTCGGCTATGTAGAGGTGGGGTATGCTTTTCCTTTACCCTGCAGCCTCCCTGGGGATGTCTGGCAGGCAGAAACCTTAGCTTGGAATGTTCTCAGGGGTATGTTAGCACCACTCGGAGCAGGATGGCCCAGGAAGCTGGTGTGTCTCTGAGCTGAGCCACACGAGGTCTGTCTTCCGGTGTTGCCTGTCCAGTCCTTTTTATTTAAAGGGGGAAAAAAATCCAAAATTTCCAAACAGGATAATAGGAGAGGAACAGTGGTTCATACATTGTGTATTGTTCCTTTAAACTAGTTATTCAGAGTACAAGATATAGGCATGTAATTGTGCAAACAGTATTAGTGCAAACCTTTCTTTTCAATGAACTAAGAGAAATTAGTAGCATCTTAACTCTCATATATATATATTTGCTTTTCCCGTCCTGTTTTTCTCCTTTCTCACATCCCAGTTTCTTTTTCCTTTTGAAGAGTTTCTTCCCATTTTACAATATGTATTGTACATTTAGTATCTTACTTACTGTTTCAGTTTCTCACACTAGGGAGACAATATGATGTTTACACATGTGAGTGATTTATTTCACTTATGGGTATGGTCTCAAGTTGCAACCATTTACCCATAAAAGTCTTCAGTTTATCCATTTTTATGGCTTAGTGGTACTCCACTGTATAAAAATACCACATCTTTTTTATTCATTCGTTGGTTGATGGGGACTTGCGTTGTTTTGCCAAATGCTTTTGTTTGTGAAACAAATTATTAGCAAACAAAAGTGTTTATAAGCCAAGGTACCATTGCATATTTATAATCATTATTTCTTCCTGTGGAATTGTTCCCTTAACCAATATATCATGCTTTTCTTTGTCTCTTCTGATCATTTTTGTCTTGAAGTCCACCTTATGTGAAAATAGGATTGCTCTTCTGCTTGTTTTTCGGTTGCATTGGAATGGAATATTCTTTTCTAACCTTTGATTTTAGTCTATGAATTTCCTTTTGGATTACATATGCCTCTCATGTAGAATGTGCTGTTGCGTTTTGTTTGTTGATCCATTCTGCCAATCTGTGTCATGTAACTGGGAAGCTGAGACCATCCATATTGAGAGCTATTCCTGTCACTGCATTATTTTCCCGAAGCTCATCCCCCATCCCTTCTCTTCTGTAGCTGCTCACCCTGCCTGGTATATTCTTTCTATTAGACTTGTTGGCTTCCTTGTCTCTTTCTGACATATCCTTGAGAATTTTTTGAGTGCTTGTTTGGTGGTTATAAATTTCTTAAAGTTGCCTTTGTCACTGAAAGACCTTATATCTCCACCAGCTTTGAAAGATAGTTGTTCAGGATAAATCGCAAAAGATAGCTGTGTAGTGTGGGTTGGAAGTCATTTTTTAAAGGGTTGAAACCTGCTCCAAACGTTCCTGGTTTTTAAGATTTGTACTGAGAAGTCTGCTACCATTTTAATGGGTTTACCGTTATAAATAATCTGTTGCTTTTCTCTTGTAGCTTTTAAGATTCTGTTCTTGGGTTGGACTTCCAGGATCCGGACCATGCTGTGCCATTTAGAAGTTCTTTCCTGGTTGTGACGGGTGTTCTGTACCCTTTGTTACCTATATGTTATGTCCCTTCTCTATATTTGGAAAACGTTCTGCTATTATATCTCCAAACAGGATTTTTATGCCATTTGCTGTCTTCTGGTATTTCATTAATTCCAGTTCATGTTTGATTAGTCTTCTTTGCAGCATGGGGCAGCTATTGAAACTATTGTTCATATTCTCTTATTGTTTTAACCTTCTCTGAGTATGGTGATGTTACCTCTGTCTTCCAGTTCTGATACTGTCCTCACATTGGTCACTTCTGCTGTCCACACTTTCTACTGAATTTTTAATCTCCTGGATTTCTGTTCAGTGCTTTTTCTAGAATGTAATTCTTTGTTAAACTGGTCATTGATATTTTGTATCATTTTGTTTAGCTCAGCTAGCTTTTCATCTGTGTCTGATGTAAACTCACTGATCATTTTGTTTAAGTCCGTTGTCTGTTTAGTTATGTATTCTTTGAGCTTCCTGAGCACCTTATTGATCTAGGTTTTTAATTTCCTCCTTCTTGATGCCCCATGCATCAGCTTTGGTGGAGGTGAGAATTTTTGGAGGCATTTTGTTGCCTTATCTTCTCATGTGAGTTTTTTTGTGTGTGTGTGCTGTGGTTGGTGGGTTGATATTAGTAGAACTTTGTTGCTAGTGTGGAGATCTCTGTAGTTAGTGTCTTTTTCAGTTATGCACTTTGTGCATTACTAACTACAGTTATAGTTAGGAGAACTAAGTTTTGATGTGGTGTGTGTTTGAAGAGACGAATATGTGCAACTTGATATGGGCACAGCATAGTGTACACACGAATTGAAGCATCTCTTGGTGCTCTGTGAACAGGTATAATTTGTATGTGTCAACTAAGCAATTGAGGTTACTGTGTCACTTCAGCAGAAAGCACAGCAATACGGTGGCCTGTATTTCTGCTTTATTGTCAAGTTAAGATTCACTATTTATAATGTTTTAACCTGGAAAAAAATACTGTAGTGATCATAGCAGGAGCTATTCCTTTAATTTTTCATCTAATCAGGGCACATTACTGGGCTTTCCATTGCTCAGAAAAAAGAAGCCCAGAAATAAAAGTAACTGGTAAAGGTAGCTCTTGCACAGGTGGGGAGATGCGATCTCTCTAGGACTCCCAGTTAATCCTAAATGATTTCTCTCTGTGGTGCTGTCCATCTTACCCTCTGGCCTCGAGGACAAGTAATTGGGCTCTTAAAAATAGTTTGTTTATAAAATATTAATGATACTGTTGCCACTTCTTTATAAACTTTACTCATTTTATAAGTAAGTATTAATTGTGGCAGTTAGCACATAAACATAGAACCAATGCCAAAGGTACAAAGGTGTTTCCAAGGGAAGGCAGTTTTCCCTCCTACTTCAGTCCCTCTAACCTTTTAGTATTTTCTTCCACTGTAACTACAATGATTAGTAGAATCAACTAAAAAATATAACGAAAATTGTTCATCGTCATACTAGTTAAAATTGGAGATAGCCTCTCTCCCTTTGAATGACAGTTGCAGAAATGATTTCTAGATTATCTTGATATTTCTTTTGTATTTAATATTCTCCATCTTCTTTAATGTAACTCTCTGTAATGTTTCTCGAACTGAAAATTCTGCCTATTTTGGGGTTATCCCAAGGAATTTTTTAAAGGGTACTGCATGGGTCTCCTTCCATGTCCAGATGAACCAAACCTTCATTCTGACTTCAGAGCCATGCAGAGAAAATGGAAATTCCTAACTCAGCCCAGGTATAAAGCAACTCAGGGCTCAAATAAGAATAGACTTAAAAATCACAGGAGCTCAGTTTGACTCTTGATCTTAGCTAAAAATATTTTAAATGGTCTCTTTCACTGTGGTGAACTGGGGACAAGTTCTGCCTCAGGTTAATTGGATGCCTCAGTGTCTCTTTTCTCTCAGGGATTCCCAGGGAAGCGAGGGTGGCCGGCAGCATTTCCAGCATTTCTTTGTCACCAACACTGGAGTTTCTAAAGGTGGTGTGGTTCTGGCTTCCCAACCAGCCCCCTTGCTGCTTTGTTGTACTAGAGCTAAGGGTAGCATTTGCTGGTCAGAATTTCCTTAGTTTGTTCCCAGGCTGCAGGTCACGCTGTCTTGAAATATGCCTGGAGTATTCTGCTTTGTGTAGGCCTGTTTTCTCAGCATCAAACTGCCTACGGCTCTACTAGAGCCAGACCCATCTGGAGGAAGGGGAATAGCCAACTGTATCTCTCTCTGACTTGCTATGAGGCCCAACTGGCAGAGTCATTCACTGACGAAGGTCCCAGGCAGGAGTAAAGGTCTCACTAGAAACCTGGACCTAATCGTAGAGCTACAGAGTGACCTCTCTCCCCTTCCCACCACATTAATAGGACCCCCATGTGACAACAGAGGATTCAGCTGCACACCTCATGCCTGGTTTAAGAGGTCTGTATAGCGCCTTTGATACCTACAATACCTACAGCTACAGCAAACTGTGTGATTCCTGGTCACTCAGCTAGAACTCTGTCACACAAAAGGCCTATTCACTTTAGTCTCTTTAACCCAGGATAAATCTGGCTTCCAGTGAAAGAATAAAGCATACTAAAAGACACAAACCCTCAAACAGCAATGCCACCCCTCAACTCCATGCATGCAAAGTTTGAAGAGGTAGAATAAGCACCAGTACCAGATTCAACTGTGGCAGAGATTTGGGGATGATCAGACCTAGAATTTAAAACAAAAAGCACCAACATGCCAGGGATTCTAGAGGAAAAGATGGATAGCACGCAAAGACTGATGAGTGATCATAAATGATTATGTCCAGAGCCACTGGCTGGACTTCACGGGCACAGTAGGAAGGAGTACCTCTGTCCTATTTTCCTGGTGTTGGAACTTTCAATTATAACTTAAGACATGAACGTTTATTCTGTTCCACAGTGTTTTTTTTTTTCTTTCATCCAAGTTCCTATTTCTGTTTATTCATTTCTCTTTCTTTAATATTAAAGTCTTTCTCTGGTTGAATGGTGATCCTGGGCTGTGTATGCATACTTCAGATCCAGCATTATGGAGTGAAGAGGTTGTATTAGGGAGAAGGGATACGACCTGCCTCTCATTGCGCAGATACTGCTTTTGGGAAGGGATCTAGATATTTCTTGGGAGAGGGTACACATTTGTCAAATGCCAATTTCCAAAGTGTTTTCCTCTTGAAGTTCTCATTTTTTTTTCAAAGAGTCATCCTAAAATATTATTTTCGGCATCAAGTTGAGCATGAATGAAGCATTGTGATAGCTTGGGAAGGAAGAGAACTGAATACCCTACTGCTCAGTATTAGACTTGCTTACTCTTCCTACTTTTATTACAGCTTCTTACCCTGATCTCCTTCTAGACTTGAGAGACTTCTTATATCTCATGGGAAGCAGCAGACGACGGGGCGAAGGGACTGCTTCCTGGTCCACACGGGTTGTAGTGGAGACATCCATGGTTGCTTCCCCTAGAAAAGTCACTGTTGGCAGAAAGTACCCTTTCTTGTATTCTAGTGTCTGATGACCGCAGGCACTGACAGCTTTTATTCTGGATGATCTTTTCAAGAATAGTTGTACAGCAAGTAGTGTTGGAAGACAAGAGTTACTGTCTCCTGGGACAGAGAGATGTGTTTCATGTCATCCTCTAGAACAAAGGTTGAACATGTTTTCTTGTAGCTCCTTAGCAGACTGACGTTTCTTGAGGCTGGTGACGCCCAGCTGTGGTGCACACCACTGCGTGTACAGGGCCAATGCGTGCCATTCCCAGCAGTCCTGGAGGTCTCAAGGGGCAAGATGAGCTGATGTGAACATGCAGGTCACACTGCCAACAGGACTGGGAAAAGTAGGATTCCTGGCCTCTGGCCTGGGAGACTCATATCTTTTGTCAGGACACAGAAGTATGGTGTGAAAATAAACTGTAAATGTATAACTCATAAGCTTTCAAGTGTGGTAAAACCATAGACAGTGAATTCCGTGAGTTTCCAGTACTCCAACACCATGGAGCACCAAGGAGTTGGTACAAGGCTGAGGAGTCTGTTTTCCTGGTTATCCTCTCCTCCCCTCTGGCCCTGCCACTCCGCATCTTCAACTACAAGGACAGGCCTGGATCTTGCTCTTCTGGATCACACTATTTCTCCCATCCCAGCTTAAGAAAATTTCTTTTAAATGAGAGAGAAATTCCTCAACTTTCATATTTCTTCAAACTGTGCCCACTAATCTTACAAATCCCCACATCCTAAGAATGCAGGTTTCACAAAATGAAAGCCTAAGAGTTTTCTGCTTCTAAGTCTGTGACAGAGCTTCTTTGATGCCAGAATGTGAACCAAGAAGGGGAAATACGTGGGAAAAGACTGACATGAGTGAAAATACCTCAAAATCTTACTCAGTGCCATTTATGTTTGGTGTTTGATGGATGTCTGTGTTCTCACTCTCTGTCTTACCTTGCCAGAATCCAAAGAAGCCGTGTCCACTGGTGGGCTCATAATTAAGCAATAGCTCTGTAAAACCTGTCAATGGGAAAGCACGGAAACAGTGCTGACCTTCGTCACCCTCTACCTCCAGGGTACTGCAGTCACCTCTCCTTTCTTCCCATCAGTGTTGGTACCAAGGGCCCCTGTTGTCTGGAAGCCCACACAGGGCCAAAGCTCGGTACCTCCTGCAATGGTGGATTCACCAGGCCTCTTTCAGGGACAGCAGAGTCTTTGGGGGACAAAGCAAAGAGAGGGGAGGAGGGGGTGAAGGGTGCTGTTTTTCTGGGAAAACAAAGAATGGAATGTAGGATAGAGACATTTAGGTTCATTTGGCAGTCAGAGGAGGGCAAAGATCTGGACAGCACACCCTGGGCTGAGCAGTGTTGGAAGGAGGAAGACTGAGGAGAGAACTGCTAAACTTTCAACTGCCCCCTGGGGAGGTCACCTCTGGCCCCAGTGGAGTAAGAGGCCCTCAGTAAGGAAATTATTCTTAGAACTCAGCTAGAGCTGCAAAGCAAGCATGTGAGGATTGCTGGGAGGAATTTTTATGTTCCCCAACTGGCCCTGTGACTTCTGTGACAGAGTAGGTCTCAGTTATCCTGTTTGACCTGAGGCTATAAAAAGTAAGTCAACATTTTCTCTATTATGTTTCAAACTGATACATTTTCTAAATTAACTAAATTTGGACTTATTGTGAAGTTTTTGAGTGTTTTAGGAAAAGTCGTCATCTTTCTATCTTGACTAATCATTCATCTCGAACTCTTTAACTTGAGCCTGAATTTCCAGACCATGGCTGTTGAAAACTCATCTTCCCAACTCCCGGGGGCTCCTGCACACAGGGTGACAAGATTCTACCATGTCTGTGATCTTCCTGCACAGTGCACAACCTGAATCCAATCACCAGGGACCATGAGACAAATGCAAGTCTAGATTTGTCTACAAACTAGCTCTTCAAGATACCATGGGTATGAAAGACAAAATGAATGAAGAGCTATTTCAGGTTAAAGAAGATCAAGGACATATAACAGCCTAATGTAACTATGATACTAGATTTACTCCTGAGCTGTTTAAATCACATTAGTGGGACAACAGGAAAGATGTACATGAGATCTGTCTTCAAATCTGATAATGGCGTGACAGTAGTGGTGCTCCATCAGCGCTAATTTCCTGAGTTGGGTCATGGTGTTGTGATTATGGAAGAGAAGGCCTAGATTTTTTAGAAACTACAAAGGAAGTACAGTATTTACAGTTAAAGGGGTATCTTGTCTGAAACTGGCTTTGTAAGTTCAGAAAACAACTTGCATTTCTACACATGTGAGAATGATAAGCAAGGGTGATTGTAGGGACAGAAAAGACGCCGGGGGAGGGTTAAAAGACCTGAGTCCTTTTTGGTGGTAGGAGAAGCAGCCTCTGTGGCTACTATCAGCAGGCAGTTTTCAAGCAGTTTTGTGATTTTTCTTCTAAAACTGACAGGCTGTGGTTTAACACCTTCCTAACACTTTCTCTCCTAGTGCAGGTTGCCATGCCTACCTAACCTCCCCAGTAGCCCACAAAACCAAGTCCTAACAATAAGCTCAATATCCAGTCAACCAAGAGCTCACGCTCAGGGTGGAGATGGAGCCCCTGCGCATAAAGCAGGACCACAGCCCTGGCTGCAGTGGTGTCTCACTCCCTCACTCCTCCAGACTGGCCTTTGTGCCACTTCCTCTAGCAATGCCTATAATAAAAGACTTTTGCTTTGACCTGGTCTTCTGTTTTGACTCCTTTTCCTCCTCTTTTTACACTGGTGAGACAAGTCTGGCTAACGTGAGTCTCAGGACCCTAAACCCCAGACCCACTGGATGCAACATGATAACATTTGAAGAAATCTTGGTGTTGTACATGAGATTTTGTGTGTGTGTGTGTGTGTGTGTGTTGTTTTTATAACTTTCCTGGATGTTTGAAATTTCAAAATTAAAAGTTATGCTATGAAGACCTTAGAGAGGTGCATTTCAGAGTAGGTACCAGGTGCTGGGCGCAGTGGAACATGCCTGTAATCTCAGCGCTAGGGAGACTGAGGCAGGAGGATCGCCACAACTTTGAGACCAGCCTGGGCTACAAAGAGACCTCAAGGTCAGCCTGAACTGCATAGCAAGACCCTGTCTCAAAAACACAAAAACAACAGCAATAAATAAAAAGACAAAAAAAGAGAGCCTTCCTTGTTTGTCAAGCACAATGTCCTGAGTTTGGTTCCAGGAATCAAACCCCCCCCAACCAAAATGAACAGAGTGGGTGTCAGCTCTGAGTTAATGTGGCTCTGCCTGAGGTTGACAGGAATGTCCAGGCACACAGGCCAGACTTTACAGCCAGGGGAGATTCTATCACCTTTGTGATAAAAGTTAAATAACTGATCAGTACGGTAAAGTTTACTCTTTAAGAGTAATGGGGCAACGTCATCATGAATGATGTGATGGTGGATGGGATGAAGGTGAAACGTGAAAACGGTCTGAAGTCTCCTGTGTGCTCTCAGCAAGTGCGGAGGAGAACCCCGGGTACATATGCACCCTTCCTGCCATGGCTCTGGTGTCATCTGGGATGGAGAGCTGGAGGGGAGAGGTACGAACAATGCTACCGGATATCATTTAAGAACTGGTAAGATTTGTGAATCTACCAAGTGCTCAGAACAGAATCAGGCAGGAGCCAGATTAGTTAAATCTGATCAAGTGTCAAGCAGCCTCAATGGGGATGTTGCAGACTCCAGTCAGATGGAGGAAGCAGAAGGTGGGTAACTTGAATTCAGAGGGCTGAACACCAGCCTCTGTGGAGGCATGGGCTTGGATTTTCTCAGGCCAGTATGCATCTGTTTCCTGTTCCTTCGGTTGGCTTATGGCCTGGCAGCAGTCCTGGCCTCTGGTCACTGGCCTCCTCTCTATTGCAAGAGTCACGGTGGAGCTGACCAGAGGTGACAAGCCCTATCTCATTTGTGTTCTTTAGCATGCAAAATGTTTTTCAGCAGAAAGAACCATAGATTAACTGTAGAGGTAAAGACTGAAATCCACGATGCTGATGTTTTTATATTAAAAGTTAGCATGATAGGCACACATTTGGAGTTATAAGGAACTGAATGTAGTATAAGCACAACAGGCTGTGATGCCAATTTGAAACGTGTAATTCAGTAATTGATTCGACTTTTGATTCTTAAGCTTAAATGCATATTTCATTACACTTTAAAATAAATATTGATTTTTTAACAGTTTAAAATTCACTACATTTAAAATTTAATATACTGAATTTAGTTAAATATTTCAGTGCTTGGAAAGTTACGGTAGTATTAAAAAATTCTGGAAAGGCAATTATATTAGATATGTAATTAGTAAAGTGATTAGGGGATTTCAAGTTTACAAAAGACACTGAACAAATTAGGTAGATCGAAGATTAATCAAATATTGATTTCAGTTCTTTTTTTTTGTGGTACCAGGAATCAAACTCATGACCTCGTACTTGCCAGGCAGGCACTGTGCCACTGAGCTATATCTCTAGCCCTTGATTTCAGTTCTTGAGAGTAATGTTAAATTTTGCTATTTTTATAGCTAGAACTTGTACATTGCAATTCATTGCTTCAGAAAATGATGTCTTAGATCTGGCAACTATTAATGAAGTAAATATTAATTAGAAAAGGCCTGAATTAAATCAGTAGCCCACAACACAAAAATAAAACAACCAATTTGTTACCTACACAAATGTACAGTTGAGGAAATTTACCGTTGAGATGGAAAGTGGAATTACAGACAAAGCTTTAACAGCAGTGAACTGAAATACTCAGCAGGATATTTAAAGGTCTATGCAGCATACCAAATGCCGAAATAAAATTCGCTGTCGGTGAAAGGAATGCATAGCAAATATAGCTAAGCACATCTCTGCTTTTCCAAACCTAGGCTTTAGCCCTAAGGAGTTATGTCACTGAAAATACGAAAGAAGTAAATGAGTGCACAAAACAGGCATAATACATGTCAGTACCACTCAGAAATATGGAACTGTGCCTTTGACAAGCTGTATGAAAATCAGTACAACGGGTAACAGGTGAGTCCAAAGTCCTACTTGAAATCAGTATAAAACATCTGGGGAAAATTGTTTTTTGACAGTGAAGTCACTACTTTTATACGAAGTAA
Source organism: Dinomys branickii (assembly GCA_004027595.1). Taxonomy (NCBI): domain Eukaryota; kingdom Metazoa; phylum Chordata; class Mammalia; order Rodentia; family Dinomyidae; genus Dinomys; species Dinomys branickii. The sequence goes on from PVLD010017243.1 coordinate 16,103, forward strand.
CAAAACAGCCCTGGGATGAAATTTATATGCTGTTGAGCATACACTTTAAAGAGGAAGACAAAAAATTAGGTTAGAATCCAAGAATAGTAACAACTTTTGCATGAGGCCAAGATGAAATGAAGGACAGAGCTAGGTCCAGCCTCCAGATGCTTCCTGATTAAGGTCCAATCATGAGGCGGGGGGTGTGGAGCCAGCCCCGCCCCTGCTCGGTGGGCTCTCCATGGCAGGGGCTTCCTTTGTGGTGTTCTTTCTCTAGTTGTAGGTAGTGCTCCACCCACAGAGCCACATTATCTTGCTGCCATCTTCACAGTTTAAGCAGCAGGGCAGAAGGGAGAGAAAAGGGCTGCCCCCCTTCCTTGGAGGACACAACACAGAGGCACAGCCCCTGAGCTACACCCCAAACTGGAAGAAAACCTGGGGATTGTCTGAGGGTGTGTGTGGGTCCTGTTCTACTGTGATGGAAGAAGGAAAGAGTGGTTAATCTCATGGGGAGCAACTACCTGTGTCTGGACCCATGAGGAATTTGGGACTGAGGAAGGAGTGAGAAGCACAAGGAGAGGCAGTTCCTGTGCATCGCGAGGACCGCCATACTCTGAGGTCGGTGCGGCCACGTTTCCCAGAGGTGCCAGAGACAGAGGTGGGAAGAAGAGGATTTCTTGGGATTTATATTACATAGCCCTATAAGACCCTCAGAGACAGAACTGGCTTATGACTGGCTGAAAGTGACATCTATTGTGAGGCTTTTTTTTTTTTTTCCCCTAGAAACCTGAATCATTGTATCTTAGAACAGAGGCGAGGACAATGGTGGCATATCTAGGCACGTGTGCCGCAGTAGGCTATTTGTATCACTGAAAGTTCTAAAAGGCTTGCCATCACTGGGAGAAGAACTTGAATATGTGCTGATGGGAGGTTGAGAGGTGGAAGAGCTCAGGGAAACACTCACACATTCGGTACTAGAAGCAGGAGAAACACATCATTGAGGGCTCAGGCCAACCCCCATCACCAGATGCCAGTCATTCCCTGTTCAGTGGCAGATGTGTGTGGAAGCTGGATGGGAAACCTGCGAAGAAAACTTCTACCCCGCAAGTGACTATGGTGTGCACGGTGGGAATGGCAAACAGTCAGGGATGAATTGTGTTTGATCAGGACTTTCTGCTTACATCTGACCGGAAGTAAGAATGTTCTGATGTAAAGAGTCACCCTTTGAAGTTGGTGGGGAAGGACATGGACCATGGAGACAATAAACGTTTCATATACTTTAGGAATTATTTAGAAGGTTTCTATGAACTCATTAAATTCTCATGATAATGAAAAACCCACAGTTAACTTTTATCATTTCTATCTTCTAGACAGGTCAGTGTAGCTCAAGGTTATTCCTGAAGTTGCTCCAGGTCATGTACAGAGCTGGGATTTGAACTCAGGCACTTTGGCTGCAGCTTTTGTGTGTGTAGTTATTGTGCTATCACAGCAACTTTTCCTTCAGAAGGGAGCCCCCATTCCATCAACCCCACGCCTGCCTGTGTGTGGTTCAGTGTTAGGAAACATGTCATGGGCTAGAATATAAGTCTGTCTGAGTGTATGAGCGCCAGTGTTTTCAAAGAAACAGCCAAACATTCAGGGATGTAAACCGGCCCTGCAGCAGGAATCACCTTCCCCTGATCAGGGCACTTATCTAAGCCCTAAAATCTTAGTTTTGTAACTTTTATGTGCCTTACCTTTTCTTTTTTTAATTTTAAAGAGAATAAAAAATAACAACAACATAGACAAAAATAACACAGAAGCAATCAAAATGATACAGGGTTTCAGAACAAAACGATAGAAATTAACAGTGGTTATTATATTACATACTGGTATCTTCAGCGAAGTTGCTCAGATGACCAGATGTAACATTGCAAGACTGATGGAACCATTAAAGATGGAAACATCTTTTCTCTCCACAGCCGTATTTTATTTTAACAAGAATAAATGCTGGAATACCTTTGGAGACTTTCATTGCAGCATTCAGAGCTGCAACTCCAGGTAATCACATTAGCCTATTAGTAAGAAAAGGGCTGCCCAAATATGCTCACCTGTGATTAATGACTTTCAGGCACCATACAAAAGCAAGCCACACATGCCAAGGCGTTGGGTGGAGAAATGTAGAAGTCTATACTCACATACAGGACTGCTGATTGTTCAGTGACTGCGCAAAGAGATTGAGATGCGACTTCAGCTTGGCTTGAAACTTTCAACATGCCTCTTCAGCATTACTGATGATACTTGCTGGTCTTCATACTTTGAGAGCAAACATGAAGATGTATTATTCCTACTCAGAAGGGCTTATTGTGGAATTGGGTTAAGCTGGCTGACTTTCTTGAGGCTGCAGTGCAGAAACATCTGGGAAGTAGTTGGCTTGAGTTCAGGTAGAAGACTATGACTTTGTGTGCAGACACAGAGCTATGTGTGGAAGGGGGCATTATTAAGTGGTCAGGACAGAGCTCTGGGGTCATTGAGCTTGGCCTTGATTTCTTGTCCCTCCCACTGACATAAAAAATGACTCTGCTTTAAAGAAAATAGTTTATTCTGAGCCAAATATGAGAAGTCATAGCCCAGGAACATGGATTTAAGTTACCCTTGACATATTCCACCATGGAAGATGTTACATGGACTCTCATAGACACAGAGAAAATTGTACCCCGATAGATTTTCCCAGATCACTCTTGGTGGTGGTGGGTGGGCTAGTAATGCAGGGAAATCTTTTCTATAGGTTTCAGCAACATAGCAGTCTTAGCCTTAGGGTTGGTGGAGGCTAGAGGTGTGTGGAATTTAGCAATATATTCTGAGAAGTTTACCTCATGATCTCATGACTGTTCTGCAAGGTACAGAAGGTAACACAAGGGACTACTGAAGGGCATAAGAGCCCAAGATACTTTTGGTCCTCGATCTCTGCCATTCCGTCTTAGCACAGCCCTGATGCTCTGCTTAACCAAGGCCATGCTGTCTGCAAAATATCTGACCCTAGGCCATGGCACTCATTCCCTTCAGTTTCTCTGTTGTTAAAACGAAGTGCAGTGCCGCACTCAGAGGTTGCTGTGAGGGTTACAGGAGCATGGGAAGTGTGTAACACAGCAACCAGCCCATATACATGCTAAAATATGTGCAGCATTATTTTTAGTATGATTGCTCTTTGAAGACCGAGGGTTGATTTCATAGGCCATAGATTCTCACCAACTTTATTGTTATAAATGAGAGGATACAATGGGGCTTTAAGTTAGGGTTTTCTTTTCTTTTAGAGATAACCTCAATCTGTAGCTTCTTCATGCTGAGTGTAAACCACCACTGTCCCCAGTGCAGATGGACAGGAAGGTCGCACTTCTGCCATCCATCAGAAAGGAACACGCAGATGCTGGCCCCAGGAGGTGTGAGTGTCCACAAGGAGGGAAGGATTCCAGGCTGGAAGGGCTGCTGAAACTAGACAAAGTTTCCTTGTCTTTTGTCTCATTGATTCCTCCTGCTCTTCCTTCCCATAAAAGTCCTTGTAGACCTGGACAAAGAGAGATGGAGATTTGAGGCACTGGAAGCCTTTCCATCTCATTTGGGGCTAGCTTTGAATATGCCCTTAATCTTTCCATCATCATAAATGACCTCCTGAATTTCTTGAGGAGTGGCAGGTAGTATAGACACGGGCATCCAGTAACATCTCTCCGAAAATGATGTGAAGGCTGTGGCCCTGGATTTTGGGAGCTTTGCTGGTCTCCTGCCCAATCCACTAGTGACTACAGGCTTTTTGTAGTAACACTAGCTACCCACATCTTCCATGCATGTTTGTGAAAATATGATAAACTTTCCAAACTGTGGCAAACTCTCTGTAGCTATTGCAAAATTTAGGGGTAGAAATGTGTGTTAGCTAAAGGACTCCATACCAGTTTTAAACTTACTGACTGATATTGAGGAAGAAAGTACCTCGATTCTCCTGGGAAAGTCCTGCAAATTGTTTTCTGTAATTGTATGTAGATCTGAGATTTGGTACCAGTGTATTTATTTCCATTTAGTAAATTTTCCTCTACATTTGTATGAGTATCTCCTGTCATTAATATTCTTCTGCTACTGGCTTGATTTTTTTCCAGCCTGGTGTAATTCCAGGGAGCACAGCATTGTTCCAAATGCATTTCTGATTGATTTTCTGCCTTACAGCTGGCAACTTAACTTTTCAGCAGAGGTCTGAGCACAGGCCCCTTTTAAAGCTTCAGAGTGTAACTTAATCCTGATGGATGGTTTAGAAGAACAACTGGCTTTGCGACAAAAAGTAAAGTGTAGGATTTGGTTCACAAACACACAGTGACTTCTTCCATGTGGATTGCATTCCTGTAAATTAAAGAAGAGTGTGGGGGGGGAGGGTGGATGCTTTTATGGGAAAGGTGAGGTCTTATTTTATGATTAACTTCCAGTTTATAATTCAGGGTATTCTGTTCCCTCTTGAATTCACTGATTTATGAAAGTTCTTCATGAAGATGGTTGCATAATCTCCTTGATTCTTTATGTATCTTTACAAAAGTCAGTTAAAATCCTTCTTAAAACCTTGAGTGCAAGCAGGTATCAGGAGTCAGAAATTGCTTCGTGTTCCACTCTGGTGCTTAAGGACTTGCATTTTGTTTTGTGCAGATCTCATTCTAATCCAGCAGCCTGGGATCAGCTTCAGAGGATTTCTCCAACTGGCAGTTGCCTTCGGTACTGGCATCTCTGTCCTCCAGAATGTTGGAGACTGCGTGGACAAACCTTCAAGTCAATCAAAAGGATTATGAGGATACTGAATCCAAACAACAAATCCCCAGCTGTGGGTAGAAATGTATGACTTACGGTTCTCACTTACACACTTGGGCAACCCTTGGTTCTGATATTTGCAGTGGCTCTTTTTAAGTGGCTGGTGGAATTCCTGTTGGGTGGACTGTCTATAAGTTCAGTGGAGGTGGGGCTTTATGCAGCATAGAACCTGGGAGAAATACAATGTAAACTCACACTGATTAGAAACAGTGAGTGAGCATATGTCTGTACCAAAGGGGGAAACTCCAATTTCATGCCTTACTTGTGAGATAGGAGTAAGATAGGGTGTAGCTTAGGGTGGCTGCAAAGAAAGGTGTGGTGAGATCCCAGGATCTACGTAACACCACCTCTCAGGAGCCTGTTTGTAGAAATTCTTGCAGGCTTCCAGAAGATGTGGACGCCATAATAGAGATGGACCAAAAGAGGAACCTGCTATTGTGATTCTTCATGGAATCCTGCCCTCTGTCCTCCAGACTAGGGCTGGGGTTATATAGCTCAGTGGAATAAGCACCTGCCTGGCAAGTGCAAGGTCCAAGTCTTCCAGACTAGGTGTACATTTATTTTTGCTTTTCTCTTTTTCTCTCTTGTTCGACCCAAGTTTGCTCTGCAGAGCTAGTTTCTCCCTCACCCATCACTTTTCAAGTAAACCTTGGCACTATTTTTGGCTTGTCTCCTTCAGTTCTCTGTTGGAGGTGAGAAAGATCTGGAGTATGTTTAGTTGGTGATCCATTCTACAAGGAACTCCCTGATAGCACTTAGAGTTTCGTCCTTGGATGGAGGTCTGGAAGGTCCTCTCTCTTTCCATATCTACATTTTTGCAAATCAATGTCACAATTCATTATTTTGACCTCCAATGAATCTCCTGTTTCCAAGCTCTGAATTCATCTATGGTTTGCATCATATAACTCAGTTTATAATTATATTATGTTTCCTATATTTCTTGTAGTAGTTTGAGTACATTTGCTTTTCCTTACCTATCCACAGTTCTCTGAGGGCAAGGACCTTATCCTATATCATTCTCATGGCATTTTTTTCTCTTGATAGCATCTAACTAAGTAGCAAATATCTGGAGACTTAATAAACATTTTATACAATTTAAAACATATCTCTCCAAGCTTTGGACAAATGTCAATAATGTGACAGTTTATATGTGAGCCATTATCAGCAGACAACTTCACTAGAAATTAACTTCTGCTGGTTACGCGCACGTTTGTGTAGGAGAAATGGCTGTGGAGACAGGGTCAAGGGAAAGCCAGGATGGATTCCGCCTCACTTGGCATCTCTGCCTCCACCCACACTCTTTCAGAGCAGATGGAGTCAACCAGTCAGAAAAATTAGAAAGTTCACTGGAGATTTCAACAGAGAGAATTTAACTTTAGAAACTGGGAAAAGCGAAAGAGCTTAAAGAGGCTAGCAGGCTGTCACAGATCCAGTGATGCAGGAGGTGGCTGCACCCTCGTGCTGGGTGAAGTCGGTGGGTGAGAACATAGCAGTTGAGAGGAGAGGGCTTGTAGTGGTGACTCACACCTCTGAGGAGAGGTCTTACCGGGACTGATTGTGCCAGTCCTACTGAGAGGGCAAGGTGCGGCTTGTCTTAGAGGTGCCACGAAAGAACTTGGCATCAGGGAGCAATTATCACCTGTGGTCAGAGCCACTGCACAGGACCCTGGATTAAATAGCAAACAAGCAGGGAGAAGTAAACCTCCTCCTTCAGCTTCCGCACCTCCCTCTGGCACCCCGTGTTGGTGGGACCTTGCAGGAGGGCAGCTGGGAAAGAAGGAAAGGGTCGCAGAGCCCTAGCCACACACGGCAGAGTAGAGCTGTGCAGACTGAGTGGGGGTTGAGGATTAATAGCGTGCTAACTAGCACAGTCATGGGACGTGTGGCCTTCCGGCCTTCTGAGAGGGCAAGGAGGAGGAAGGCAACAGAAACCACCCTGAGGTGCAGGTGGCAGACACACAGCCTCCCTCCCAAGGCAGGGAGGTGGGAGCCATGTTCACATGGGCTTTGCTGAGGGCCAGCCTGGCCAAATGAATTTCTTTCTTTGGACGTTTTTCAAACTTCCCTGAAAGTGGTCATCCACAGCTCCTCTTTGAGGCTTCCCTCAGGTGCAGGGGACAAGTGCTGGACCCCTCACTGTCCTCCACTGTTTGCCTCATGGCCTTACCGTCCTAACAGGAAGGTGAGGGCAGCACTGCTGTCATAGGATCCTGCTTGGGAGGAGCTATGGCTGACTAAAATGAGTGGTAGCATCCCCTAAAACTCAGCTTTTAAGGATTCCTATATTTTGTGGATGAATATGTACTTTAGATTTTTAAAATTAATTTTTATTGGTACATGTTTACCATACCTCATGATCAAATTCGTCATAGAGAATTTGTACCTGTACATAATATACCTTAATTCTTGTTTTCCCCATTTACCTCCCCTCCCTTCAGCACTCCTTCCCCTCCCCACTTACAGAGGTTTGTTTTCCAGTTTTTCATTCCAGTCTTTTAAAACAATGCGTATTGCCTTCCTCCTCTTCCTCCACCTCTGTACTTTGTTTCCCTTTCCACTTGAATACGTTTTTCCCACTTCCCAATGTCTATCCTCCATTTTTCTCCGTATGTAGGGCTTTTTCACGCAAAAAGAAACAATGAGATATTTAAACACGGGTGTCAGGTTTATTTCATCTAAAATTATGGTCTTGAGGTGCATCCATTTATCTAAGAGCATTTCAAATTTACCGTCCTTAATCATAGAGCAATACTCCATTGTATATAAAAGCCACATTTTCTTTTTTGATTCATCCATTGATGGGCACATGGGATGCTTCCAAGACTTAGCTATTATAAATTGTGCTGCTATAAACATGGGTGTGCATATATCACTGTGGTGTGATGCTTGTAACTCTCAGGAAAACACCTAGAATAGCTGGGCCAAGTGGAGTTTCTAGTTTTAGTTTTCCTGAGGAATGATTTCCATGGTGGTTGTACCAGTGTACACGGCCACCTACAACAGAGAAGGGTTACTTTTTCCTCAAAATGTTGGCTGCATGTGTTATTGGTTGATTTCTGGAAGATACCCATTCTTTCTGGAGGGAGATGGAATCTCAGAGGAGTTTTAATTTGAATAATGAGAGACATTGAACATTTTTTTCGTGTATTTGTTTTCTGCTTGTCATTTTCCATCTGAGAAGTATCTATTCATTTCAGATGCCCATTTTTAGGTTGGGTCTTTAAATTTGAAGAGGGGGGCTACTTTTTTTTTCTGAGTTCTTTATGTATTCTAGATATTAGCTCTCTGAGGAATAACTGACAAATTTTCTTTCCCATTTGGTGGGTGTTCTCTTGTGGTTTGTTTCGCTGTGCAAAAGGTTTTTAATTCGACATGATCCCAACTGTTGATTCTTTGTAATATTTCCTGTGTGATCAGGGTTTTGTCCCTAAGTCTTTGCCTACAACTATGTCTTCAAGAGTGTTACTTATTCTACCTTCCTGCAGATTAAGCGGTTCTGTTTTTATATTGAGATCTTTGATCCATTTCAATTTTAGTTTAGTGCACAGTGAGAGATATGGGTCTAGATTCAATCTTTGCCATATGGAAAGCTAGTTTTCCCGGCACCATTTATTAATGAGGTTATCTTTCTTCCTGTGAAGGTATTTGGCCCCTGTCAAAGATAAGGTAGCTAAATGTGCTTGGAGTTATTTCTTCATCTTCTGCTCTGTTCTATTAATCAGCAGGTCTGTTTTTTATTTTTCCAGTAACATGCTGTTTTTATCATAGTAACTTTGTAGTATAACTTGAAGTCTGGAGCTGTGTTTCCCCTGCCTTACCTTTGTTGCTTTCTGTATTGCTTTTGATAGTCTAGGTCTCGTCTGGTTCCATTTGAATTTTTGAATTGTTTCCTCTAGTTTTGCAAGGCATGGTATTGTTATTTTAATTGGGATTGCATTAAATCTGTATAACAGGTTTGGAAGTACAGCCATTTCACTATATTTGTTTTGCCTATCCAAGAACAAGGGCTATCCAGTCCATAGTCAGCTGGCTTTAAGGCAGAAAAGTCGTGGTTAAAGGTGTGGTGGAACAAAGTGCTTAGTCTACTGAGGCCAGGAAACACAGCAGGGGGAGAGCACCAGAGAGGATGGGGCCACGGACCAGATAGTGTCCCCAAGGACATACCTCCACGGCCCACTCAGACACATCCACGAGTGTGTGTTACTGATCCTCTAGGGTGCTCCCACAGTAGTCAAATTGACACAGTTACACTCAACTTCTACACATGGTTAGTTATGTTTTCTTATTGTTATGCATGTTTTATACATTCAGTAGTAGTACATAGTTTAGAGATTATGGACATTTAGAGGTTATAGCATTTTAATACTCAGTAATATTATTTACAAGAATGATTTCTATTGTGTGAAAAAATATAACCAAATAATAAGAGAATAACAGAAGTTAATACACAGAGTGCCATCGTCTTCAAAGTACTCAGAGCACCACATATTGCCAAAAAATTTTCTCTTAGAAAGAAGAGAGCAGATAATAGCACAAAACTTTTTAAAATGAACTTAAAGAAATTAGTAGTATAAATTAAAAATAGCATATATATTAAAATATATTTAAACAGTGGTATAGGTAACTTGGGGAATTATCTGAACTTCTCCTTACTTCTTATTTATCTTCCATTTTGCTCATATATACATTTCTCTTATAAAAGAAGCTACACAATATTTAATCTTGTGTGTCAGATTTATTTCACTTCACATTATGTTTTCAAATTGTGCTCATTTCCCTACAAATTTCTTGTTTAACTTTCTTTATATGAGAGGAGTGCATACATATTTTCCTTATCTGCTCATTGATGGACATATATACTGCTTCCAAGTTCTAGCTATTATAAACTGTGTGGCTATAGACATGGGTATACATTTATCCTTGTAATATATTGATTTTAACTCTTTGGAGGAGATGCATTGTAGGGGGATAGCTGGATCAAATAGAATTCTGTGCACCATTTTTGTGGGATCTGCACACTGATTTTCATAATGCTTATACTAGTTTAAATTCCCATCAATAACATGGTTTTAGTTTACATTTTCCACATCTTTGCCAGCATTTATTATTATTAGGTTTTTTGATGATAGACATTTTTTCTGGGGTGGGAGGTATTTCTATGTAGTTTTAATTTGTATTTCTCTAATGGCCAGTGATGTTGAACATTTTTTTCATGTATTTATTGGCCATTCATATTTCTGATGAGTAGTGTCTATTTCAATTGCACATTTTTTACTTGATCTTTTATTTTGGGGAGCCTAATTTTTTTGAGTTCTTTATATGTTCTTGATGTTAGTCCTTTACTTGAGGAATAGCTAGTGAAATTTTTTTGCATTCTGTAGGTTGTCTCTTTACATGGTTGGGTGTTTCCTTTCTTGTGCAGAAGGATCTTTAATTTGATGTGACCCCATTTGTTGATTTTTGGTACTACTTCTTGTGCCATTGAGGTTTTGTTCAAAAAGCCTTTGCTTATGTTTGTGTCTTCAAGAGTTTTACCTATTCTATTATTTAGCAGGTTAAGTATTTCTGGTTTAATGTGTAAATCTTTGATACATTTTAGTTTAGTACATAGTATCTTAGTTACTTGTTCCATTGCTGACACAAAATACCAGACATCCAACATTACAAGAAGGCAGGCTTATTTACCTCACAGTTTGTAGAGGCTTCAGTTCACAGTTGGCTCCAACATGGGGTGCCAAGGCAGAGGGACGTCACAGAAGTGAAACAGTTCATAGCAGGCAGAAGGCAGCAAAAGTAGCGAGGTACAAGTGACCCTCTTTCTGTCCATTATGTCTTATTCAGGCTAAGCAAACTTAGGACAGGTAGAACTCACACCTGGGTGAGGCAGCCTCAATCCTAGGATTGCGCTATGAATCAATCCCAGCATCACATCCTAGATCCCAACAGCACACATCCTAGATGGAGAGTCACCTCTAAAAAGCCCCACTCATTACCATATGAGGCTTTGGGGGAACATCTAGACACCAGTCACAACAGAAAGATATATGGCTATAGACTCATTCTTCTGCATGTGCATATTCAATTTTCCCAGTACCTTTTATTCAGAGCTATCTTGTCTCGAGTTATGTTTTTGCCACCTTTATCAAAGGTCAAATATTTGTATGCGCCTGAGGTCATTTCTGCATCTCTTATTTTATTCCATTGATCTGCGTGGTTGTTTTGTGTCAGTACCATGCTGTTTTAATTATGACAGTTTTATAGCATAACTTCAAGCCTATGGTTGTGATGCTGCCTACTTTGCTTCTGTTAAACAAGATTGGTTTTCTATTCTGGGTTTCTTCTGATTCCATATGAATGGAATTAGGACTGTTTTCTCTAGATCTGTGAGAAACGACATTAGTATTTTGAATGCGATTGCCTTAAATCTGCATATCAGCTTTGAAAATATAGCTATTTTGATTATGTTGGGTCTTACTATCCATGAATAGAGGCCACATTTCCATTTTATGATGGCCTGCTCAATATTCTGTTTCAGAGTGACGCATTTTCATTCTGGAGGTCTTTCACTTCCTTGATTATGTCAATTCCTAAGCGTGTAATTTTTTTGATGCTATTATGAATGGTATATTTTCAGTGAGCTAATTGTTAGTACAGAGGAATGCTACTGATTTTTGTGTGCTTATTTTGTATTCTGATACACTGCTGAATTAGGCCATCCATTCTAGGTGTCTTGATGGGGTTTCTTTTTGGGAATCTTGGAAGTGAAGATTCATGTTTTCTATGAATAATGATATTTAGATTTTATCCCTTCCAGTATGTATTCATTTTATTTTTGTCTCTTGCTTAGTTTCTGTGGCTAATATTTGAAGGTCTATGTTTAACAAGAGCAGTGGTAATGGACATCTTTGTCTTCTCCCTGACTTTAGAGGGAAAATGCTTAATTTTTCCCATTAAATATGATGTCGGCAATAGTTTAATCAGAAGAGGGTTCTTTTATCATGTTGAGATAAAATCCTCTATACCTATTTTTTTCAGGTTTTTTTATACCATGAATTGGTGGTAGATTTTGTCAAAGGCTTTTTCTATGTCTATAGAAATGATTGTGTGATTTTTGAACTTGCTTCTGTTCATTTTTTATTTTAAAGATAAAAATTAAAACACTGATACAAAATTTGAAACAAGATAATAGGAAATTAACAATGGTTATTATTAGCATGTTATTATCTTTAAAGTAGTTACTCAGATTGCAAAATATAAGCATGAAAAATTGATCAAACAATTGTCTTGGTTGCTTTTTTTTTGTTGCTGTGACGAAATACCCAACACCCAAAATGAAGGAAGGAAAGGTTTAGCTTATAGTTTGTGGCGGTTTCAGCCCATACTTGGCTGGTTCTGAGGCACGGTGCCACATGGCAGAGGGCAACAGTTCATGGTGGCGGTACACAGCAAAGCAACAAGCACAAGAAGGAAGGAATGGCAGGCAGGAATGGCAGCCAGCAGCCTCTTTTGTTCCCTTACCTATACAAACTGTCCACCCTAGGGCAGGTATAGCTCTCACACCCATAATCCCGGCATTGGATCATGGGTCAGCCATAAACTCTAAAAGCCACCCTATAACTGCATGAGGATTTGGGGGAGCATACAGACACAAACTATAACATTCCACTCTGGCACCCCAAAGACTCATGCACATCCCTTTAAACAAATAGCATTTAGTCAGTCTGCAAGAGTTGCCAAGGTCCTAACAGTTTCAGCATTGCTAAAAAGTCCAAGTCCCAAGTCTCTTCCGACATGTAAGGCAAACTCTTAGCTGTGAGCCCTTGTACAAATGAGAAGTTAAACACTTCCAACCTTCAATGGCACAAAATACACATTACTATTATAAAAGGCACAAACACAGGGATACAGAGCATTGGGAACAAAGCAAGTCCAACATCCAGCAGGGCTAACATGTCCTGTAGTTCCAAATCCAGCATCTGAAGCAACTTGTGGCACATTGTGACCTCCAAAGAGCTTGTATAACTCCACCCCTATGGCATTTCCAGTGGTTACAGCTCCTAGGGCTTCTCTCTTGGGCCCTCTTTGCTCCCTCCTTGCAGTCTTCTTCAGATGATCCATGGTCCTGGCTTTTCTAAACTTCTGAGGTCTCCAGTGCATGTTTTGCTTCACACTCACAGCTTCACACACTGCCCCCTCAGGGGCACACTTCCTGTCCTCCCAGGCCTTCTGAAATCTGGGTGGAAGCCTCTTTAACCTCAGAACTCTTGCATTATCCATGTACGTAAAGCCAGGGCCACGTGGATGATGCCAAGGTCTGCTGCCACCTGGAGCAGTAGCCAAGCTTTCGTTTCTCTTGACCATAGGGGTTGAGTGCCTGGGTCACTGGGCACTCTGAATCCAACTTTTAGGAACAAATTCTCTATGCTGCCACTTTTCTGGAACCTCTTGTGGCTGGCGCCAACATTCTGGAACTTGGTGCGGCCACTACCATCATTCTGGAACATGGCGCTCTGTGGCTTCCTTCTCAAGGCAAGGTCTTTCACCTTTGCAGTTTTGAGGCTGCAAAGGATGGAGACTTGCTGCTTCTTTTGATGCTCTCAGGCCATTTTTTCCACTCTCTTATTCCTTCTCAGCAATAGAGATCTCCTCAGCTTTATCTTTGTAGTCCACAGCTTTACTGGAGCTTCTCTTCTGGCCAAACTCACAACATTTTAAATCATCCTGCTGGGCTCTTTGCTTTTCACTTTCAATATAAATCTGGCTAAAAGCCGCCAATAATAGCCATGCCACTGCCCAATATTTGATTGCCTTGAAACTTCTTTTGCCAGATTAACCAGTCCACTGCCCTTAATCTCAATTTTAGGCAAAGTCTTTGGACAGGCGCAAAATTCAGACAAACTTTCTGCCAAGCCATAACACACATTATCTGGAGTCCAACAACCAATGCAGTCCTTTTTTCCAGCAGAAACCTTCCGAACCCTGTCTTTACTGGCAGGATTTCTATCAACCTTCTGGTCTTCTGAGCTCTGACCAGAATATCCCAGACAGAACAGCCGAAGGTGTTCCTGCTCTAGTCTTTCAGGCGACATCTCTGAACCTTTCCAAACTCTTCCCACAAGCCATTACCAAAGGCTCTTGAACCACATGGTCAGGTATAGTCACAGTAACAGCCCCACTCCTGGTACCAAATTCTGTCTTGGTTGCTTTTTTCTTGTTGCTGTGACAAAATACCCAACACCCAAAATGAAGGAAGGAAAGGTTTATTTAGCTTATAGTTTATGGAGGTTTCAGTCCATATTTGGCTGGTTCTGAGGCACAGTGCCACATGGCAGAGGGCAACAGTTCATAGCAGCAGTACACATCAAAGCAACAAGCACAAGGAGGGAGGAATGGCAGGCAGGAATGGCAGCCAGCAGCCTCTTTTGTTCCCTTACCTATACAAACTGTCCACCCTAGGGCAGGTATAGCTCTCACACTCATAATCCCAGCATTGGATTATGGATCAGTCATAAACTCTAAAAGCCACCCCATAATTGCATGAGGATTTGGGGTGACATGCAGACACAAACCATAACAACAATATAAGCACTAACTATTCTTTTCAATGAACTAATAGAAACTAGTAGTACCATTATCTTAGCTTTCTTGTGTGTGTATATATATATATATATATTTTTTTTCTTTTCCCTTCCTTTTTTTTTTTCGTTCCCTTATCTTAACTGTTCTTCCTTCTGAGCAGTTTGTTTCCCTTTCACAATATCTATTGTACTTTTTGGATCTTAGTTACTCTCTTAATTCCTTACACCAGGGAGACAACATGATGTTTACACAACCAAGCCTGATTTGTTTTACTTATGAGTACAATCTTTAGTTGCATCTATTTACCTATATAAGCCTCAAGTTATCTTTATAGCCGAGTAGTACTCCATTGCATTAAAAAATCACATCTTTTTTATCCATTCCTCGGTTGATGGGCATTTGGGTTGTTTCCAAGGTTCAGCTATTACAAATTGTGCTGCTGTAAACATGGGTGCACATATATCACTATGGCATGATGTCTTTAATTCTGGGAAAATATCAAGAAGGGGACTAGGTGGGTCAAATGGGACCTCTAATCTTAGTATAATTTCAGGGATTGTGATGCCTCTTGACTTGCCTTTCTGACCAGGATTGCCTTTGCTAGGCTAGGTCTCTTCTGTTTCCAAATGAATTATAGGAATGTTTTCTAAAGTTCTGTGAGGTATGCTAATAGTATTTTGGTTGGGATTGGTTTAGATCTGTACATTAGTTTTGGGAACATGGTCATTTTCACAGTGTTGGTTCTTCCTAACCATGAGTGAGGGATATCTTTTCATTTTCTGATATTCTCCTTGACATCCTTTTTCAGAGTAGTGTAATTTTCAATGTATAGTTCTTTTACTTCTTTTGTTAAATTGAGTCCTAAGTATTCTAGTTTTTTGGATGCTATTGTGAAGAGTGTTGTTTCCCTAATTTCTCTCTCAGTGAGTTTGTTGCTTGTATACAGGAATGCTATTGATTTTTGAGTGTTGAGTTTGTATCCATCTATGCTACTAAATTTGCTTGTTCATTCTAGAAGTCTTTTGCTGGAGTTTTTGGAGTCTACTATGTAGGGTATCATGTCATCTGCAAATAATGATAGTTTAACTTCTTCCTTTCCTATCCTTATTCCGTTTATTTCTTTCTCTTCTATAATTTCTCTGACTAATGTTTCAAGAACTAAGAATGTTGATAGTGGACATCCTTGTCTTGCTCCTGATTTTAGAGTGAAACACTTTCAGTTTTTGTCTATTTAGTATGATGTTGGCTGTTGTTTTGTAAGATGGTTTTTATCAGATTGAAATAAAGACCATCTATTCTGATTTTCTGTAGGGTTTTTATAATGAACGAGCATCGGATTTTATCAAAAGTTTCTTCTGCTTATATTGAGATTTTTGTCTTTGGTTCTGTTGATGTGGTGTATTATGGTTATTGATTTGCATATGTTGAACCATGCATTCCTGTGGTGAATCCTACTTACTCATGATATATAATATTGATTTGTTGCATAGTAGTTTTGTTTGCTAGTATCTCTTTGCTAGTATTTCGTGGAGAATTTTTGCACCTAGGTTCATTAGGGAGATTGGTCTGTAGTTCTCTTTCTTTTTCCTTTGGTCTTTCTCTGGTTTTGGTATCAGGGTAATACTTGCCTCCAAGAATGTGTTAGGAAGAATTGCTTCCCTTTCAACTTCATTGAATAGTTTGAGCAATATTCCTGTTAAATCTCTAAATTTCTCATAGAATTCAGCTGTGGGTCCATCAGGACCTGGAATTTTCTTTGTTAGTAAGTTTCAAATTATCTTTTCAATTTCGTTAACTGATATTGGATTATTTAGAATTTTTATACCTTCTTGATTTGGCTTGGTAATTCTTATGTCCCTAGGAATCTGTCCCTTTCTTCTGTGTTTTCCATCCTATGAAAGTAAAGATTTTCGAACTACCTATTGATGACCTTCTGAATTTCCATGGGATCTGTAGTGATTTCACCCTTTTCATTCCTTATTGCATGAATTTGATTTTTTTCTTTCCTCTTTTTTTGATAAGGTTGGTGTAGTGAATTGACAACTGGTGGTCAACTTGTGGTGCCCAGATGAACCAAACCAACATGGTGCTGTGTGTGGGAGGCCCACCTGAGGATTGCTGCTGGCAGTATAAGAGGCAGAACTGGAGAAGAAGAGGAGAGGCTATTAGGGAAGCTGTTAGGAAGCTGTTAGGGAGCTGCTGGTTCTCTTGGGCTATTCTGCTGGAGGAACTTGTCATTCTAGCTTTCCTGATGAGCTTGGCTGTTCTTGTCAGAGAAGGAGCTCAGGAACTTGTAGTTGCTGAGAATATCTATGGTTCACTTTGGGAGCTCTGGCCCTTGCTTTGAGCATCACTTCCTGGCTCTGGAAGGGAAAAGCGTGCACTTCTCAGTCTCTTGGAGAAGCTTGTCATGTTGGCTTTCCTGATGGGAACTCGGCTATTCTGAAAATCAGAGGAGCTCAGGATCTCACTGTTGCTGAGGATGGGTGTGATACGTTTTTGTGGAGCTCTAGTTCTTACTTTGAATCTTGCTTCCTGGCTCCAGTGCAGATCCCTCAGCCTCCTAACACAGATCCTTCATCCCATTGGCACAGACTTTCTAGCTTTCACCACTGATCTTTGGGCTTTCTGAGTGCAGATCTGTGAAACAATCCTGCATGAAGTATTGTTATGGGCTCTTGGCCTCCAGATGGACTCATGGGAGGCATTGTTATGGACTCTAGGTCTTCAGCTGGACTCATTCAGGACATTACTGTGGGATCCAGGCCCTCAGCTGGATTCTTTGGTCTTTAGTGTGTGGACAGATTTCCTGTACTCTCTATTGTATGTGATTCTTTGGGTGACAATTATAAGTAATCTTATAAAATACGTGTTTTATATTGTTCTCCTTGCAAAACCCCAAACTACAACAGTTGGCTAGGGTTTTATCACTTTTATGTATTCTTTCAAAGAACTAACTCTTCAGTTCATTAATTCTTTGTATTGTTTCCTTAGTCTCAATTGCATTCATTTCTGCTTAGGTCTTTATAATTTCCTCTCTTCTGTAGGCTTTGGGCTTGATTTGTTCTTCTTTTTCTAGAAGCTTGGGGTGCAACTTTAGGTTGTTTATTTGTACTTGTTCTATTTTCCTGATGTGAGGATTCATCATTTCCCTCTGAGGACTGCTTTCATGGCATCCAACAGGCACCAGTATGTTATATTTGCATTTTCATTTGATCATAGATATTGTGTAATTTCTTCATTAATTTCATCTGTGACCAATTGGTTTTTCAGGAGGATATAATTTAATTTAAATGCCTTTATGGAATTTTTGCAGTTTCTTTTGCCATTAATTTCTAATTTCATTCCACTATGGTCAGATAATATGCATGGGATAATTTCAATTCCTTTGCATTTACTTAAGCATGTTCTATGGGCTAGGATATGGTCTATTATAGAGAATCTTCCATGTGTAGCTGAGAAGAATGTGTGCTCTGATGTTGCTGGCTAGAACACTCTGTAAACATCTACTTTTTTTTTTCTTTGTGGTACCGGGTATCAAACTCAGGACCCTGTGCTTGGGCAGGCACTTATTCCACTGAGCTATATCCCCAGCCCTGTAAACATCTACTAAGTCCATTTGTTCATAGGTTTGGTTCAGTTCTATTATTTCTTTGCTGGTTTTTTGTCTAGTTGATCTATCTCTGTGTGACAATGGGGTATTAAGTTCCCCTGTTACAACTGTGTCATTATTTATTTGATTTTTCATGTCTTTTAATATCTATCCTATATAGTATGTGCTCCCATATTTGGTGAATACATATTTATAATTGTTATCTTTTCCTCTTGCGGTTTTCCCCTAACAAGTATGTAGTGACATTCTTTATCTCTTTTGATCATTCTTGGTTTGAAGTTCACATTGTCTGCAAATAGAATAGCTACCTCTGCATTTTTCTGGGATCTTGTTGCATGGAGTATTGTTTTCCATTCTTTGACTTTCAGTCTATGAGTTTCTTTTTGAGTTAAATATGGTTAAATATGTTTCTTGTATACAGCATATTGTTGGATCTTGTTTCTTGATCCATTCTGCTGGTCTGTTTCTCTTGATTGATAAATTGAGTTTATTTACGTTGATGGTTATAGCTAATATATATTGGCCTATGTTTGTCATGTAATTTTCCTGCTGTTGTTTTTTCCAACTGAAAAAACCCATGACCATCAAACCAACCCTGCAAAGAGTACTAAAACATGTTCTAGGCAGCAATAAAAATGACCACAATCCCAAGAACAACATAAGAAACAGGTGTTTCTATTCCATGTGTTTTTGTCCCTAAGCACAATGCTGGTTCACCTAACTTGCCACCATTCTGCTCACATTTCAGATTTCTCCATCTCTCTCATCTTGCCTGTCCATCCTGTATATCCTCGTCTGGATCCTACTGTGTGGCAATCATTTTCCTGGTAGCCTGGTCCCATGGTGTAGGGGGATAGGCCAGGCACCTGAATTCCTCTGGCAGAGCCCAGTCTAGAGCTGTGGATCCTCCTGCACTGGCTGCCAGTGCCATGTTGTAGGGGAGGGGCCAGACACCTGGGTTCCTCTGGTGATGCTTCTGTTTATGAGATAAATTGCATTTATTTAATTGTTCACATTGAACTATCTTTGCATCCTTGGGATGAAGCCTACCTGTTCATGGGTATGACCTTTACCTGTTCATGGGTATGACCTTTTTAATGATTTGTTCCACTCTGTTTGCCAGTATTTTATGAAGGATGTTTGCCTCCATTAGAGAGACTGACCTTCAGTTCTCTTTTTTGATTGGACCATTGTCTGGTTTATGGATTGGTATAATGTTAAGTTCCAAAAATAATTCTGGAAGCATACCTATTCTTTCAATTTCATTAAAGACTTTGAGAAGTTATCAGTATGTAATACAACAACCATTGTTAATTCCCTGTTACCTTGTCTGTAATTCAGTTTTGATTGTACCATTCTTGTGCTTTGTAAGTGGCTATCTGTTTGTTAATATGTTTTCATTCTTTTACTTTTAAAATAAAAAAAATGGGGAAAAATAGTTAGAACAAAGTTAGGAGTAAGTTAAACGTTAGACCACAATGTTTGCCCAGGGTCCACCTGGCCAGCACCTGACTGACAGTTTCTGGGCAATGTAAACCTTGTGACAATTATTTAGCGTTCCTGTCAAACTCCTGCAACTGAGGTAATGAATTAATGTAGTTACAGTGGAAACTCAAAAGAAATTTAACCTGAAAGCAAAGTGTGACTGGGGCTGACATTTTGTGTTCTGACTCTTGGTCAGAGGTGTCGGTCGCTACCTCCAATAAAACTCTTTCATTCCCATGTTCAGTCTCTCGTGGATGCTTCCCTCGCTGAACTTGCTGTGACAGCATTCTTGAGAATGTCTCATGTGCATCTGAGAGGGATGTGTACTCTGATGCTGTGGGTAGGAAGAGTCTGTAGACATCCACTAAGTCCATTTGTTCGCAGGTTTGGTTCGGTTCTGATATTTTTTGTTCATTTTTTGGTCCAGTTGATCTGTCTATGATAGTTGGATATTAAAGTCTCCCATTACAATTGTGTTAATATTTGATCTTTCATGTTGTTAATATTGGTTTTAGATAGTTGGATGTGCTGGCATTTGGTATATATATTTTTGGGTATTGTCTCTTCCTTTTGGAGTTTTCTCTTAGCATGTAGTGACTTTTTTGTCTCTTTTGATCAGTCTTGGCTTGAAGTTCACTTTGTGTGCAAATAGAATAGGTACCCTGGCTTTATCTGGGAGCCTGACACATGAAGTATTGTTTTCCATCCTTTGATTTTTCAGTTTATGAATTTCTTTTTGAGTTAAGTGTATTTCTTATATTGTTTGGATCTTGTTTCTTGATCCATCTGCCAGTTTGTTTCTTTTGATTGGTGACTTGTGACTGTTTACATTGATGATTATAACTGATATGTATTGACTTATCTTTAACATTATTTTTCCTGTTGTCGGTTCCCTGTTTTTCCCTTCTGTTTAGTTTTCCTTGCCTGGTGGCTTCTTTCTATTTGTGTACTTGGGATTGTGGTCTTTATTTCTCCTTCTAAAATATCCTTCATAATATTTTGTAGAGCTGGGTTTGGTAGTCATGTATTACTTCAGTTGTTCTTTGTCGTGGAAGTATCATATTTTTCCATTGATTTTGAAAGAGTTATGCAGGATACATCAATCTGGGTCGGAGGTTGTTTTCTTTCAGGACTTGAAATACTTCACTCCAAGCTTTCCTTGACTTAAGAGTTTGTGTTGAGAAGTCCTCCACGATCCTCATGGGGTTTCATTTATAGGTGATTTGTTTCTTTTCTGTAACAGCTGTTAATGTTCTGTTCTTGTGTTGGATTTCTGGAACCTTGACTATTACATAACTTGGTGTAAAATTATTTTTCTCATGGCTAATTGGAGTTCTTATGCCTCATTTATTTGTATGTTAAATTCTTCTTCCATGTTTGGAAGGTTTTCTGTGGACATGTTGTTTATGGCATTTGTGCTGTCTCCTGTTTTATCATAGACTCTGGTCTATTGTATGTGTTCTTTGCATCATCTTGAAGCTGTTGGGTTGATTTTTCCTGGTTTCTTTCTATTTTTAAGCACTTTTTTTCATGGTTGATAACCTCAATCCTGTCTGATATCCAGGTCTGATATCCTGTCATCACCTTGGTTGAATTAGCTGCATATACCTTCACTGGAATTTTTTATCTCCTGGCTGTGTTTGGATTCACGTCATGGATTCCATTTCTTTCCTATGTTGTGCATTCATGGTTTCCATCATTTTCCTAATCTCTAGTTTTTAAAAAAATCTGTTTCTACTCTCAATTCATTGGGAAGGCCTTTTGTTTTGATCTTCACCTTGTTTTACCTTAGAATTTATTTTTGATTTTTTCTATAGCCTCATTCATCTGTTAATTGACCTCATTCATCTGTTATTTTAAATTCAGGTTCAGGTGGGTAGCTTGTGATTTTCTCTGTCTCATTAGTCCCTGTACTTTTCCCAGGTGGGCTGAAGGCATTGCATTTAGCTTCTGCATCTTGTAATTTTCTATGCTTTTGTTTTAATTCATTTTCTGTATTGAAGCTTGTGAATTGCTTATGGATTCATCACTAATATTGAGGCTTCTCTAGGAAATGTCCATTCCTGAGAGATGTCTTCTATGTGTAGCTGGATCTTGGTCTGTGTGTCTCTTCCAAGATCTTACCTTCCCAGTTTATTGGGAATGAATTGTTGAGATGAGGCACCCTGTTTGTCTCTGCAATGCTCTCCCAGTTGCTGTGGTACCTTTAGACAAACAGCGTAAGTCTGTTCCCAGCGCTGCTTAGGATTGGCTCCTCCTGGTCCTTGCACAGCCTCCTCCATTCCACTCCCAGTGGCACAGCTCTGTCCTCTCACGCTGTTTGTCGCAGAGTAGGGTGATGTGGGGTGCTGTGGGCCAACTCTGCTCCACCCTTGCTGTGGAGACAGCCCAAGGCTGCTTGGACCCACTTCAGTTTTCTCTACAGCAAGGGATGGTGGGGAGGGAGTGTCAACTTCCTGCGGTTCTGTCTAGGGCCAAGACTGCTCAAATCCCCTGTGTCAGCGTCCCTTTCTCAAGCCACTTGTGTGGGGTGGAGGGATTGAGCTGTTCCACTCCCAGATTTCATCGTTGCTGCTACAGCCCCTAACTTTGCAGACTTACTGTTTGTTCCACTGCAGTAGAGACAGCCCAAGGCTACTTGGCCCCACAGAATGGGGTGCCAACTTCCCACTCATTGCTGGATCTTGGCCCAAACCCACTTAAATCCCACACATCAGTGTTCTGAAATCACTGTTTGCGGGGTAGGAGGGCCGTGCTTTTCCCCTCACTACCCTCACTATTGCGGCCACTGTGCTCCCTACCCTTATTGTTACTACAGGTTCCAGTTATCTGCTCAAGTGCATGAAAAAACAACAAAAACCCAAAACCAAAAAGACCCCTGGCAGCCCACTGGGGAAGGGGTAGTTCCATCGTCACTTGTCTCTGTGTGTACTGGCAAAACTTGCTGCCAGGCCACAGTGTCCTCTGTTCAGAGGAAGGCAAGGGAGGCAAAGAGCCTTATATCCTAAATCTGCCCCATGTGGCCTGATTTAGCTGCACTGTTCCAGTCCATCAGTTTTTTTAAACTCCCCACAATGGTGGTCCTGCTCTGCCCACAGCTGGGTGTCCCACCGGCAGCCTGATGGTCTGGGTCACTGTCCTATGAAGTCCTATGTCTATGTTTTGCTTGATCTACAAGTCTTTACTCCAGACTGATTTTGGCATCAGGATGTATGTCCCTCCCTTTCTTCTTGATTTTTTCCAAGTAGTTCCGGTGTGGCTTTTCCTCTACTCCGTCATGTTGAAATCCGAGTTGGGAGCTTTTGGTAGCATTTTGTTGCTTTATCGTTTCATGTTTCTATGTTTTCCTTTTGTGTGCTGGGGTTTGCAGCTTCTTTGGCTCAGTTCTAGTGACACACAGTGTTGTTTATGACCCCCACTCCCAGGCCGCCCATATTTTGGCATACGAAGAACACTAACTGAGAGCAATAACTGTTTCACCTTGACTATAGTGTTAAAATCAGTGGCAACAACGCATCAAATATCAACTGGGCAGCAGCAAACTTTCAGCACCACTCTTGAATTGCCCTCAGCCAGATAAAAGAGACCTGTGATTTTAGTGAAGACACTTAGGCCACCAAGATATTGACCTGTCATATTTCAGGCCATTAATTTGTGCTAGATACAGGCAGTGGTGCCAGAGTTTAAGCACATCCCTGGAGCACACGCCATCTCCTTCAGGTCCACCCCCTCTGAAGATTACGCCCATCAAACCTTGCCTCCCACCACAGTAAAGATTCCCCGTGACCCTCCTGATCTGAGCCAGAGCCTCCCCGTGGATCCCAGGAGATCCTTGTTTAGCTCTCACCCACCCAAGCCTGTCTCCCAAGGCTGTCTTTCCCCCAGCTTCTACAGAAGGGTGACATTTCCGTCCTGGAGCAAAACTCTCCTCCTGGGCGATGTTCTCATCCTCAGATGGGTCCATCTTTTTCACCTTTGCCGCCCTGCCCAGGGATGCGTGTACCATGGTGTTGGTGGCAGGCCTGTGGCAGCTCCTTGCTCCTGTGCTGTGGGCCCACAGTGCTTCGGGGTCCATGGTGGGGGTGGGAAAGGGCTCTCTCCTCCCCTTTGGGGCCCATGAGGCTCCAATGCTTGCATTAACAAGAATATCTCGAAGCTTAGATAGAATAGTTCCATCCTATCATTTAAAAAAATTACATTGCCTTTATTAAACTATGAATGATATAATGTCTTTTAATATATTTACCTTCTAATTTAAATATCTTCACCATATTGCCATGGGACAGGTGTTGCTAATGTTAATTCAGATGCTTTTCTGATTTATCTCTTTTCTTGTTCCACTATTACCTGCTTAGTCCGAACATGTCTCTTTGTGTACTGATTTATATGTGTGTTTTTAAATTACAAACCGGGCTTCTTGCTAGCACTTGCATTTCCTTTGCTGGGATTAAAAAAAAGATGTCTCTTCTGAGTAGACAAATCAGAAAAAGTTCCCAGCTCCTCACCTTTATGCCTGAATTAGTAGATGGCCTCATAATTGAGCCCCTGGCCTTCATGTTTCACATTTTTCCGATATGTCGCATGTCTGCTTCATTGTCCTTCCTCTCCCAGCTGCGCTTGCCGTCTTCCTCTCCGTGCGATCCCAGCAGCGTCTTCCCGTGGCGGGCAGAGTGACGTGCCACACTGCCCTGGTGTCCGGACCCTCTGTGTTGTGGACTGTGGCTCCCCGTGCAGCCTGAACTCTCCCCGCTCCTGTGGCGTCGGGGGAGGAGTAGTGATCGCTTCAGCGTATGGAGCTGTTCCTCCCACCTGCCTGTCTGTGCTCTGGCAGCACCACGGCTTTCTGCCAAGTCTCCATCATGCAGCAAGATTAATTTCTGTTACCACTGAGCACACCTGTGACTTTAACAGCATGAAAGGTTCTGTGCAGCAGAGCACAGCCCTAGGAAGCGTCCACAGAGAAGCAGATGTGGCGGGACTTTGAACGACTGCGCCACGTGTGTGGACACGTCTGGACTGGGAGCAGGTCCCCTCTGGGAGCGAAGCTACGCTGAGGGGTGAAGGAGCAAGGCGATACTGGAGGGAGGCATTTTTCCTTCACTTTCCGATGCTCTCCTTTTTGTGATCTTCAAGTATGTTGGTGACAAATTCCAGTCAGAAAGGGCACTGGGAACACAAAAGGGGTTCACTACCTCTAGACTTCCTGAAACCTTTGTGTCCTTTTTTTTTTTTTTTTTTTTTTGCGGTACCGGGGATCGAACTCAGGACCCTGCGCTTGCTAGGCAAGCGCTTATTCCACTGAGCTATATCCCCAGCCCAACCTTTGTGTCCTTGAAGGGCAGATAAAAGTCATCATGGTTTCTTTTGCCTATGACAGTGTCCCCCTCCCCTAAGTACTGACACCGGAGGTCCCCTGCAACCCTCTGCCTGTGTCACTGACCTGGGCAGGAGTTACCTTCCTCGGTATGGGTGGCTTCCTGCGTCTCCTGCCTGGGTGTGTGTTTAGCTTCATCTCAACCAAACACAAGACAGGGTGGCAGTCAGTGTTCAGGATTCATGTCCCAGGAGCCACTCTCAACAAGTGTGGTGTTGGAGTTCATAAACCCTGCACCTGCTCACCTTGAAGGGGAGGGATCTCCGGCCATGTTCCACATGGTCTCCCTGAGGTTCTCTGGGAAGACTGAGCCCTGACTCACAGTGGTGACCGGCTTCGTGAGGTACCCTCCCCACTTTTGCACTGCACTTCCTCCTACACTTCTGGGATCATTTACATAAGATGCCCATGCCCACATTATCTCTGATATGAATTCATGTGATTTTCTCTTGCTCTCTTTTTGTTTCCTGTTTGTGTGTTTGTATCTCTTTCTCTCTCTCTCCTTCATTCATGTTTTGTCCCCTTGAGATAGCCCAATGTTGACTCCACACCACTCCCTTTAATACAGCACCAGGGACAACTAATAAAGATGGATTTATCGATCAACTCAGCACCGTGGAATGAAGAACATGCTAGCGGAATTTTCTGGGAAGTGATCCCAGGAGGATTTTGAAGAAAGGTGGAATTTTATTTCCAGAGCACAAGATTTCTTTTACTATTTTCCAAGAAGGCTTTGAAGACATCCAGCGGTTTAATGAATGCTTTTTTCATACCCATAGCTTGCTTTCCATATTACTTTGATTCAAGTGTTGTCATTAACTCTGCTCCTGTTTATGCATTTTGCCCTTCCTCCTGCCTAAGGCGGAAATTGAGAATCAGAATTAATGGGGCCTGTGCGTGGTGGGGACAGCAGGTGTCACCTCCATGGCCTATAGACTGACAGGGCCCTCACACAGGGAGCAGAGCCACCTCCTCCCAGGACAGTGTTGTGCACATCCCTTACCTCTGCTTCCTCCCTGGCAGTGTCTAGAAAGCCTGATTAGAAACTTTCCCAAGACAGGCATTTCTCCCACTGCACTGCAAGTTCCTTTCTCTTGTTAAAGCAGAGCGGAGCCAGGAAAACAAGTTGCCAGTTGGCTTTTCAGAGTGCAGAGGAGCCCAGCGGAGGAGGGAGAAGACTCTTGCAGTTGTTCCCTTCCGGCTGCCAGATGGTCCTAAAGTGTGTGTCCACTTACTTGGTGTTTCCTTTAGGGACCCTGCTGTGGAATAAATACAGACTTTATTCATACTCTTTGGATGGGCAATGCCATCATCCCAGTCAGTCTTCTTGAGATAATCCACAGGGCAAATGTTCAGTTTCAAATCTTGCATTACAGTTCACCTTGGTTCTTTATACTGGCATACAGTCATCTCACCATCTTTAGTGTGACTGCTGATCAGAGTTTTCCAGTGTGGCATTGCATGCAGAACATTTCTTGCCTGCATGTGGGCTTTCTCCTCCCCTCTCCTCCCCTCCCCTCC
>PVLD010017244.1:7577-42573 GCA_004027595.1 Dinomys branickii
TTAGCAAATCACACTACGCCACGTGGGCCTTCAGGATTGGTTTCAGGGCGCCGTAAGCAGGCACCTTTCTATATAAGGTATACACAGAGTCGGCAACAAGAACCAGAAAACAGGATATAGGCGCCATCTTGGTAACACGGTGGGAGGGGCTGATTCCAAGGAGACTAACAGCAAGCCATCACACCGGCTCCCAACAGTGCTCCAGTTCCCGTCTGTTCCTTGGCTGGATCCCTGGGAGTTGCTGTGGCTCTGATGTCACTGCCTGCCCGATGCACCCCACCGCTCCCCACTGGCAGCCGCCCACACAGCGGAGAGGCAGGAGGCCACAGCCTCCAGGCAGGCATAGAGCTGGGTGTGGTGGGGTGTGTACTGGCTGCTCTGGCTCCATCTTGCCTCCAGGTGCTGATTAGAAAGTTTGCTGCAGGGTGGGGACTCCGCTTCAGTGGCTGTTGCAACCTCTCACCCTCACACTGGATTTGACAACAGTTCCCAACCACCATTGCCTCTTTTCCTGGCTGCGCCCTCTCCTCTCCAGACCTGGACCAGCTCTTGGAACTCCGCTCTCCCCTGGCTGAGTCGGGAGGCTTCCATGAGCGTGGGTCACCAAAGCTGAAGCTGCGATTGCTGGAACGAGGGCTTGGGCCAAGAGTGTGTTTGAAGCAGTGGCTTCCTCTTTCTCTGTCTCTTTCTCCCTCCGACTGTGCCGCGGCAGCCCTCCGATCCTTTCCTCCAGGAGAGGTTTTGCTTGATCTTTCCTAGGGCTTCAGTTCCATTTCAGATCCTTCTTGGGTTCAGGGTACACACCTCTCTCCTTTCCGTCTTCATATTGCTATATTCCATTGTCTGGGTGGTAATCCTCTGGGAGGTTCTCTCTCTGCTGCCTACCCGGTTGCCATCTTCCTGAAAGTCCAGCTCATTTGTCATTTGAAAAATGCAAATTAAAACAACTCTGTGATTCTGTCTTACATCAGAAAAAAATGGCTTTCATCAAGAAATCAACCAAATGCAATTGCTGGTAGGGTAATGGGGCAAAAGGGACACTTCTGCACTATTGGTGGGAATGTACACTGTGGAACTGGGTGTGGAGATTCCTCAAAAATAGAGTTAGAGGTCTCAGTTGACTCAGGTATTCCCCTTCAGGGTATTTTTCTAGAAGAATTGAAAACATCACAGCACAGCAACATATGTGCACCCACGATTATAGCAGCATGAACTGTATTAGCTAAATCTTGGAAACAATGCAAATGCCCATCAACCAAGCAGTGGATAAAGATGTATTTTCATACAGTGGAGTACTAACTGGATGCAACTAGAGACCATACACATAAGTGAAATGAATCAGACTCACATGTGTAAACACTGTATTGTCTTCCTAGTGAAACAAACTAAGAGTTAATAACATTCAAATGGTACAATAGATACTATGAAGGGAAAGTAACTGGTAAAAAGGAATGAAAAACTGGAATCAGGAAAACAAAATGAAAATATATATACATATATATGACAGCTAAATAGTTGTACTACTAATTTGTTTTAGTTCATTGAAAGAAACATTTATTACTTATATTGTTTGATCAATTTTGCATGCCTGTATCCTTAATTTGAGTAAAAACTTTGAAGATAACAGAATGTAATACAGTAACCAGTGTTAATTTCCTCTCAGATTGTTTTGAAATTCTCTATCATTTTTATTTTCTCTATTTAACAAAAAACAGAGGGCATGAGAAACGCAAGAACAAAGAACTCATATATTTTACACTTCAAATGCCTTCCAAAGATGAACTTTTACATTATGTACTACAGATATATGCTAAAAAATATCAAACCTTTAAAATAGCTTTTGCTTTTATGGTTGTTTATCTTATCATCACCAACTCTAGAGACATGCCATGAAAACTGGTAAAGCCCACTTCTGAATGACTCTTTGTGGATCCTTGTAGAGACACTAACAGATGAGTTCCAGATCGAGGTGGGAAACAATGGTCATTAGAAAAATGGCTACCATCCATGAAGACTGGTCATTAATGGAAGAAAAGTGTGGGAAAAAGGCTTTAGCATACATGAATTTTCTTAAAAAGGTGAGTTTCTTTAATAGTTGAGTACAGATACATAGATATTTCTTTGTTATTTATTGAAAAACACAAAAGGAATACACTGTAGTATATGTCCATCTTTCTGTGTATTTTCTTGCAATTATACTGACATATTATTTCCACTGGAATCCTCTATATTCATAATTTTCAAACTAGTCTTACATAGTATAATTTCACCTCACTGTGATTTCTTTCACGTATTTGACAATATCCATGTATACTGAATGCTTTTCCTTAATGAATACATAGGCAGTGGCCACAAAGTGACACTGTTCTGAGGGATAGCATCTCTGTCGACTGAATTTTTGGCCACATTTCTTATATACACAGTTACTCCCCCCCAGTGAAAAGGTAATTCCATATGTTTATAATGAAAACCTTACAGAAATCTCTTCCATAGTAACTACATAGACAGGGTTTTCCTTATGTGTACTATTTCCTGGATGTGATGGCATTTTGGTGCACTGAATACTTTCCTTCATTGTTCAAATCATAAGGTTACAGTCCAGTATGGATTCTTTCATGTTTGTGACAATCACTCTGGTAGCTGAAATATTTTCCACATTGCTTGCATTATACATTTTCTCTACATTGTGAGTACTTTCATGACATTGACAGTGACTGTGTCCATGAATGCTTTCCCTCAGTGCTTGTATACATAGAATTTCTTCACAGTATGAATTCTTTCATGTACTAGAAGGGTACCATTTTGGTTGAATGCTTTCCTGCATTGCTTCCAGAGATACGGATTATCTGCAGTGTAAATTCTTTCACCATGTTGCCTGTACTGTGTGCACTGAATGTTTTCCCCACATTGTTTATACATGTAGTGTTTCTACCCAGTATGAACTCTTCCATGTTCAAGAAGGTTCCTGTTCTGGCTGAATGCTTTCTTACACTGCTTACATTCATATCTTGTCAATGAACTCTGCCTCGTGGGTGGGAGGCAGTGGGAAAGGCCTGGGTGTCTGCAGGTGCAGCACTCCAGCAGGGGCAGGACAGGAGTAAAAGCCCCTCCCTCCTGGCCTGAAAAGCTCAGGCGAGGGGGCTTCCACTCAGCCTGTTGGGCATAGCCCACGAGGGTCCTAGATAGCCTCGTCTTTTGAATGCCTGACTCTAGCTCTCCTTCTCCCTCCATTCCACCAGGCTGCCTGCCTGGACCTGGGGGTAGGATTTGGACGCTTCCTCGCATGTCTAATCTGGCTTTTTCCAGGACAGCTACCTTATGTCCTAGCCCTCAGAGTGATTTCACAGAGTGCAGGCATTCACAGGATATCCGTAAAGACATAGCCCAGCAGACTCAATGGAGTCTTGTGCCACCACTCTTTCCATTCCAAGGGCGGGGGAGATCAGGAAGGTAGACAAACACAGGACCTAAACAAGCACATTTTCTGCCACCACGCTCTTTGCTGCAGGTGAGAAACGAACCTTGCTCTCACCCTGTGGGCTTTGTTCCACCACCGATTATCTGTTCACGGTTCAATCCAGTTGTCCCTGATTGGTATTTCTTCATTACACCTCAGCAGACAGTTGCTTGATGGCTTGTTTCAAACTCTGCGATGAAATTTTTATCACTAGAAACAACTCTTCCAAGACTGGCTTTTCCAGGTCTAAACTTGACAATTCTAATCTTTTATTCTCTAGGGAAAACCAGAGTCAGCAGAGGAGAAATGTGTATGTTTTAGCTGTGGCATAATACCCAAACCCCACAATTTAAAGGAAGAGCTGTAATTTGCTGTTTCCATTCATGATTGGCAGGCTCCAGGGAAGAGGTCTAACAGCAAAAAGGTATGAACCACTAAGACACTCCTACAAGTGTGCTCCTCCAATCCCTGAGTGGGATCCAAAGCCATTCTAGTTGACACTGCACCCATTTAGTGCTGCAGCCCATCACTGTCAACTTCACACCCAAACATATCCGTCCTTAAACATAATGCAAAAAAAAAAAAGAATATAAACTCAATTCTGCCTAACATGATTCAGCTATCTTCAACAAAGGTAAAGTCTTAGGCATGAGGGAAATTCATAGCTGTGAACCTGCTTTTGTTTTGTGTAAGTCAAGTTACATAGCCCAAATGAACCAAGGACAAATATTCTCATTCCCAAGGAGAGAGAGATATAAGCAATAATGCAACCCAGCAGGACAATCATTAAGTCCTGTAGATCCACACTGGGCATCTGGAGCACAGGGTAGTGAAATGGTTCAGAAGTGTTATGTTACTGCCCCACCATTAAGGACTTTGTTACAGCCCACATGGTGTCTCTTGGACTGAGACCCACTCATGGTCTGCAGCTTTCCTTGGCAAACATTCCACATGCCTACAATCTCATTTCCTGGTGTTTGTGCTGTTCCTTTGGTTTCATAGACTGTCTTCTCAGGGGCTCCTTGCCTGGCCTTCCAGGCCTTCCTTTGAAATCTGACTAGAAGTGTCCCTGACTCTAACTCTTGGATTTTGCAATCCAGTAAAACCAACATCACACAGCAGATAACCCTAAAGTGTGCTCTAGCAGCAGTAGCCAGGTCCCCTTGAGCCATGGCTGAGTAGGACTGAGTACCTGGGTGGCTGAGCATACTGAAGTGAGTGCCAGGGAAACAGTGCTCTAGGAGGTCTTTGAGCGAGGAAGCTCTATCTTCAAATGAAAGGGTTACATTTGGGCACCCTTGAGCAGGTGATATGTGGGGTCCTGCTGACTGCGGAGAAGCCCTCAAGGCATCTTTTCCCAGTACAAAGCATCTGGTTTCTTTTGATGCTGATCTCTTCACCTATGCCTCTTTGGCCCCAATTTTACATGCGTTTTATTCTGGGCCAGAAGGTAAGTTTTTCAAATTGCTATGCTGAAGTCGTCACCACTCAACTGTCAAGTAAAGCAAGAATTTAAGAATCCTCCTATGATGATCAGGAGTTCCAACAATGCCAGGAACAGAGACTGATATAGGGCTATTCCTTACCAAGGAGAAATTTTGCTGTGTAAGGTGCTTTATACACGATGACCACCAGCTCTCTTGATAGAGGCTAAGTATGTGACAGCAAGCTTGTAGGTAAAAGCCTCTTGAGGCTGTTGGTTGTTATGCTCATAACTGCAAAATACACACTGCCCAAATGTCAGCAGTAGAAAATTCTTGAGCCAATTAATAGGTGACATTTGGTCACAAGTAATGTTTCCAAACTTACATGGTAAATGGAACAATTGACTCATTCAATGATAAAGATAGGAAACAGTGCTCAAACTACATTTAAATTTGGATAAAGGAAAGATAGAGATGTAGTTTGTAATTCCTAGGCACGTCAATATTTTTCCACTTCCTCAACTTTATTGTATGTTGCCTTTTCTCCACCTATTATTCCTAATTTTTGAGAGAGGACTTGGACTGGTTCCAGTTGCTTCAGCTTGGCCTCCACCCCACCCCCACAGCCCCCCGCTGGCCAGGAGTTGTAAGAGCTAGTTTTTAGGCTCTCGCCATACTCGAGTGCCTTGTCCTTTGGCAGCTGAGGATGGAGCTGAGAATGTGAAGGGTCCATGGTCTCTAAGAGAAGCATCCAGCCCAACAGGAAAGAATAATCAATTATTTTACAACTTTTCCTAACCAGGTAGAAAGACAACTTGAAGCTTTGGTCACAGGGAGGGAGGGAGGAAGGAAAGGAAAATTGTACCTCATCTTGAGGATTCATGGGCCTCTCACCTGGACTTCTCCAATGCCAGGGTTGCCTACTTTTGGGGTGGAGAATTAAGAGTTGAAGGGTGTGCACAATAGGGATCCCTTGTAAAGGCTGTTGTGAAGCTTACACAGCAGCACACTCCCTTTTATGCCTGGAGGGGGAAGTGAAGGGAGGGGGATTCTTCTTAGATTTGCCTCTCTCAACCACAGGGGGTGAGAGGTGTCTAAGTTCTCCATATTGAAGCCAAGTTCATCTTTTCAGCTCAGGAAAGCTAGCTCTTCTCCAGGAATGAGCCTTGGAGAGTGGATTGCCCCAGGAACTGTGCTGCCATGTGGTGGGGGCCAGCTCTGCTGAGCTCTTCACAGCTCTCTGCATTCCTGGTGACTATCGAGAGCTTGTCCAAAGAGGCATGAGTCGGGAGCATAAAGTCTCATGGGATGATTTGCTGCCTCACTCTCTCAAGGCAGAAGTTCCAGTTCTGGCAGGTGGTGACTTCTCATCCTCCTGTCATGGAGCAGTAAAGTCATGGGTCTCTTCTCACTCCAGAGCTGCCCCTATTTTGTGTAGATGAGGGGTCTGGTTTGGAAACAGGGTCTTTGAAGATGGCCTTGCTTCTCTCCCTCCTAAAGGGCAGTATTCTTGGGGAATGAGCTGCTGCAGGGTTTTTATGCAGAAATAGACAGGTGTGCTATGGTGAAGAGCTTCATGGGAACATGAACTATGTATTGGCAAAACCTCTTGAAGCAAATCTGGAGACTGTTCCAGAGAGAGGAGCCTGTGAGGCTTCCCCAGGTTCTTGGTGTCCTCAGCAAAGAATTGAGCAAGACAGGAGTGAGCAGTGAAGGTGTCCATCTATTGAAGTAAACAGGGGCCCTCTATGGGGAAGGATTGGCTCATTAAAAAAAGCTCACCAAGGCCCTCAAGGATCAGGGGAAGAGGGGTGTTTTGTATCCAGAACAGAATTAGCTGTCATGTGACTTAGGCATCGAGGGAGTTATCCTATTAAAAACTCCCTTATCCTGGTACCACATTTAAACTGCCCTGTGGGTAGATGTGGTTGGCTGCCTGACAGATGTAAATTGAGAATGTGTTTGTGTTGTCCCCACATACAATAAAGGCGTGAAAACAGCACTTTCATAGTTAGTCCAAGTGCAGAGCTGTAAGCTTGCTTTCATTTTAGTGGCAGAATTTTGCGCACACCTCCTTGTAGGGAAGCTCTGAACATGTTAGCTGTGGACTTTTCTGACCTTTGGCGTGTTCCGCTCAGTTGTGTGGCTTTCCCCAGCTGTAATCTCTTACCTCGACACACATGTCTCTTCTAGCTGAAGAGAAATGGGCAAGGTTTTGACTTGTGAGATGGAAAAGGATGGTTATGGTGTTGGCCTCAAAGATGAATGTCGCCCCCATAGGAGTGTTATATCCTTAAGATCAAACCAGGGGAGTGAGTGTCCAAGTAGCGTGGGCTGAGTTTCTGTTAAACTTTAGCTAAACAGCTCCTGGAAGCTCCTTACTGGCCCGTTTCTGAGATGCCACACACACGATCTATTTCCTCTGAGGAAATAAAGCACTTGAGGAGCCCACACCATGGCTGTGACTAGTGCCGCAGTGTTGTGATGAGCCTGGCCTGTCAGGGCGTCCTCCTCTTACTACTCACGAGAGTTTCTGTGGTGGAGCACTCCAAGGGGGGCTCTCCTTGGCACCTGCCAGGAACTGGTCTCTGAGTGCAGTGCTCACTGGTGTAGTGTCAGAGACAAACTTAGCCGTGGTGGGGAGCACAGGTTTGTGCAGCCCAGGAGGGCCCAACATCGAGCAGGCTGTGAAAAGGGCAAGTGAAGCAAGTGAAGGTCTGTGCACCAACTGGGAGCTGTAGGGAGTTAACAGGCCACTGACCACTGGATGTGGCCCATATGAGACACCGGGACCACAGAGGATTGGAAAACAGTTCAGGTTGCTCCACTAGGTGGGAAGCTCTACCCTTTGAAAAATCATGAGGGGTCAGCTGGAGTGGAGTCTGCCTAGCTGGGTCAGTTCTGATCCTAATGATGAGGGCTTTAGTGAAAGTGCCTAGGTCAAGACCTTCTGAGGGCAGCTGGAGTGGCTGATTATGTTCAAGGCGGAGGTGGCCATGCTGGGTTCTTATTCAGAAACAAACAGTTGGCTCTCTCTTACAGTAGAGCTATTGTTCAACCCAGGACATTTGCCTCTTGCCCTCTTGAAGGTTTTTTTTTAATTTTCTAGGACATGTTTGCTGTACTCTTTAAAATAATATAAATTAATAAATTTAGTCTTGCTCTTTCTGTATCCCCCACCTGCCTGCTGGTCCTGAGCATCCCTGTAAGGAGATTTGTGTCTGGGCTCACAGATACTTCCCCTCACTGTCTCTGGAGCAGTAATACATGGCTGTGTCCTCAGTTTTCAGTTCGGTCATTTGCAGATACAGTGTGTTCTTGGCATTGTCTCTGGAAGTGGTGAACTGGCCCTTCCCAGAGCCTGCATAGTTTATGGTACCAGTATTTTCATTAATTCTCCCAACACAGTGAAGACCCTTCCTCGGAGCCTGGCGGACCTAAGTCATCCAGTAGCTACTGAAGGTGAATCCTGAGGCTGCACAGCAGAGTCTCAGGGACCACTCTAGGCTGCACCAAGCCTCCACCAGATGCACTTCACACTGGACACCTGCAAACACAGAGACATTGTGCTCAGGAAACTGTCACACAGACCCACTGTTTATCCCACTCATGTCCACTCACACCCTCAGTATTTCTTGTTCACCATAAATCACCTTTTAAGACAGCAACAAGGAAAACCCAGCCCAGCCAGAGCTCCATGATGAGCCGTGGGTACTCAGTTCTGATCAACAAGTGGGAAAACCTGGGCACACGGAGCTGGGCTCCTTTGCAGAGCTGCAGAGTCAGGGCTGGGCTGGGCTGGGCTGGTTTTCATCAGCAGAGAGAGGCCCTACTTGCATCGCCTCTTGCTATACAGACAGCTCTCTTGTGGAAGCCTCAGCTAGAGTTGGGTCCAGAGAATGGGAGATTGTTCTGGCAGATATTTTATAACATTCATAATAGGGAATATATGATTTCTTACTATATGTATGAGTTGTGTTGAACTCCAAACCCCATTAGTTTTCTCATAGTTACAAATGTACATAAAAAATGGGTTTGGTCATTGCCTAAGTTTTGCAACTATGCACCAAGAGCAAGAAACATCATGGACTTATGAGATCTGAGCTTGTATGTGATCAGAACATCTCATGTGTTTACCTCTGTCCTTCTCACAATATTTACATGCACCATGAACAATTCCAAGGCAGAGTTAGCAGGCTTAGTGGCATTTCCAGATCTCTTACTCTGATGAGAGTACTTGACATGATTTTCTGCATTCTGAAAATTCCCTAAATAAATAGACAATCAGTATTCTTCAAGCCTATAGTTGACTCTGATATAGCCTATCTTATTATCTATCTCTGTATTAACATTTCCATAATAAATTATGTATTTCATGTAAAATAATTTAGTGATGACTGAGATATATTTTTATATAAATATACAAGTTGTCAAGTACTGACATCATAGTTCCCATGGTCATGTAAGGCAATGAGAAGAGCCCATAAATTCTAGAGTTGCCTAAAATTCTTCCTGTGTCTTCCATTATTCCACCATTTCTTCGACTAAAAGATTTATTTTTGCTTGAGACCATCCATCCTCACTGTGATAAAAGTAGCAGATTAATTCTTGATGGTGGTTATGATCACAATGATGGATATTCCAAAGCATATACAGCCTTAAAATTCAGTCTTTTCAGCTGAGGATGAAGCTCAGTGGCGTAGCGCCTGCCTGGCAGGCATGAGCTCCTGAGTTCAGCAGTGCAGACTCCTCCTATCAGAGCCTCCAATCCTTGCCTGTCTGCAGGGCTCCAGGGTGCATCAGTTCTTCTCCTGAAATTCACCCAAATGAGTGTGACATGCATGATAATGCAGTGGGGATGAGTCACTAGACATTTGTCCAAACACACAGAGTGCACAGCCCCAAGAGAGAACCCGTGTGAGCCACGATGTGGGAGACGACGCTGTGTCACTCCCGCTCCAGCACTGGAACACAGAGGACTGGAGTCGGTGCTGCTGGTGGGGCAGGTGGGGCAGAGATTCAAGGGAAACCTCTGTAGTTTCTGCTTAACATTTGGTGAACATACACCTGCACTATTTGTAAATTCTACTGCAAGGAAATAACTGAGACATTCTGGGAGACGTTCCTGCCAATTTTCACAAATTAAACAGATCATTGTCCTATGGTAGAAGAACTTTGTAGTTATTTCTTCAATTGACTTGAAATACATGTCTACACAAACACCCTCCTGGTGGCGCCTGTTACATATTAATTAGTTGTAAGGTTTCTCTACTTCCTGTATTTGACATGTAGGCTGAGTATACTGTGGACATTTCTTCATAAAATTAGACTGCCTACACATTTCTGTCATTCCTAGCCTTAATTATTTTACCCAAGACCCAAATCTTCAGCTTCAGCATCCCTGTTCTCTCACCTTAAGGCAGCTGCTCCTCTCTGAGGTTTCCTGACACACTCAGGATGTGGTTACCATACTGTGTCTCGCACAGTAATACACAGCGGTGTCCTCAGACTTCAGACTGCTCAGCTCCATGTAGGCTGTGCTGGAGGAGGTGTCTGCAGTGATGGTGGCCCTGCCCTGGAACTTCTGAGTGTACTTAGTTTCTGCATCACTTGGATCGATCCTTCCGATCCACTCCAGCCCCTGTCCAGGGCCCTGTTTCACCCAGTGCAAGTAATAGCTTGTGAAGGTATACCCAGACGCCTTGCAGGAGACCCTCACTGAGGCCCCAGGCCTTCTCAGCTCAGCCCCAGACTGCACCAGCTGCACCTGGCCACGGGCACCTGTGGAGAGAAGACAAAAGTTGGAGGTGGTGCCCCCTGCCAGGATCTGATCCACTCCTCAGGGCAAGAACTTGGGTTTGCCTTACTTTTCAGAGCTGCCACCAAGAAAAGGATTCTCCAGATCCAGTCCATGCTGAGGAGCTGTGTTCTGGGGGATTCTACAGAAGATGGAGATGGCTGTGGAATGCTCTGGGCCACAGATCTATCCATATTAACCTCAACAGGTCCTGGTTATTTGCATATTCATGAGGCAGGAAACATCTTAGCTCTAGAACTTCTCCGCCTAGAGGGAGGGAGGAATTGTACATGGGCCATGCAGCAGTGTGGTGCTGACATTCATGTCCTAACCCTGTCTGAGGAAATGCACCTCCTGCTACTCCTTCAACATGGTGCATATAGACCTTTCCTCATTAAGAATCAAACCACTACAGGAAGGCTGTGTTCTCTGAACCCAACTATGAATGGTCCATAAACCACCTGAGTTTCTTGGCCATCAGTGTCCTTGATGCTAAGCAGATGCATTGACCTCTACCTACTTCTATCAGGTATCAACAGAACTCATCACTGACTCTTAGAGAGGAACACTGCCCATATCACAGGTGTACTCAGAATGAGACACGGACCATTCTAATACCAATCAGGCCTCCTGGAGTGGTTTCTCCAACACCTGCCTGAGTTAATGGCCTTCTATCTGTTCTACAGAAAGAACCTTAGTCCTCTGAGCAGCACTATGATGTACAAAATGGTCTGGGTTTCTGACCAGAAATTTTGATTTTCCACAGAGTTTATACTGACACCCACACTGTCTCATCTTTACCCACTGATTGGTCT
The DNA here is from genome assembly GCA_004027595.1 of Dinomys branickii. NCBI lineage: Eukaryota > Metazoa > Chordata > Mammalia > Rodentia > Dinomyidae > Dinomys > Dinomys branickii. The sequence goes on from PVLD010017244.1 coordinate 19,071, forward strand.
ACATGGTCCATGTACCTGTCACACGCACTGACACTCCACAGCCCTGCCACATACTCATTCCTGGTGTCAGCACCAAAGCCTGATAGTGAGGATCATGTTCTCATGTTCTGTGTGTCTCCCAGCACTGTGTACCATTTCACAATAGAAAAATCCATCCGGCATTCCAGCCCCTAACTACTGAGACAACCAAAGCACTAGAACCCTATATTTGTGTTCTATTTGTGTCATTGAGTTAAATAAACTCATCAGATCATGCGAGATATTTATCAAACATGGCATTCATTGTAAACTTCCGATGATGGTGACTTCTTGAAAGGGAGGACTCAAGCCCTAGAGAACCTGCTCAAGCTTCCACAACTGCTCCAAAACTGCAGCAGGTCCGGGCGGGTCCTGAGCACCCAGCTTCTCTCCAACCTCAGACAGGTCCCTGTCTGTGCCACAGGTGATTTTCTATAGTACCTCCTCCCTGGAGGATGGTATTGAACTGGCTTCTGAGGCTCTTTCAAGGAGACCATGATTCCCTGACCCATGTCCTAGAGTAGGGGACTCTTACTGACCCCGCTATGCTGCAGGGAAACTTGAGGTGGGAGGTGAAAACCAATCTTTGGGATTTCCCTGCAGGAGGTCTGCTGATTCCTCTGGACAAACCCAGCCCGGGACACTTAGGCACCAGGGGCAGCTCAAACCTCCTTACCATCCACTCTCCCAAGAGGCCACAGCAGAAGTCATCTGCAGCTTATATGTGCAGGGTCTTCTCAGGTCAGGTGATGTTAAGACAGAGAGGAAACCACTGAGGCTCATAAGAAACTCTCCCCAGCTTCCTTCTCTGCACCTGCTCCTGGGACATTTCCTGGGGTTCAGTGGAACCTCAGCTCCCCCTGCTGGTCACAGTGCCCCTGAAGGAGGATTCTGTCCTGTCTGCATTGATGTCCCCTCACTGTTTCTCTGCCCTAGTGATACACAATCACGTCCTCAGTTCTCAGAATGATAATTTGTAGTTAGAGCATGTTCTTGGCCTTGTCCCTGGAGATGATCAACTGGCCCTTCCTGGAGTCTGCATAATAACACTGGTTACTAATCAGCAAGACCCAGTCTTCTCCTCCCTGAAGTCTGGCAGAAACAGTACACATTATAGTTAGTAAGGTGACTCTAGAGGCTACAAAGCATAGTCCTCTAGACCCTGCAGGCCGCACCATTTCTCCCCACATGACACCTGCTACACCTCACACATATCACCTGCAAACACAGAGTCATCCTCCCCAGGTAACTGTCACATAGGCCCCCTGTTTATTCCACTCACCTACAAGTGCACATTCAATGTCTGTTACTCTCCATAAACCACCACTTACAATATCAACAAGCAAACCCAGCTCAACCTAAATCCTTGTGTCTCTGTTCAGTCCTGATCACTGAGTGGGAACACCAGGGCATCCAGGTCTGGACTCCACTCCGGAACTGCTGGATCAGGGCTGGGCTGGTTCTTATCTGCAGAGGGAGGCCCTATTGCCACGTCAGTTTGCAACACAGGCAGCTCTGGCAGTGGATGTCTCAGAGAGGGCAGCATCCATAGAAAATAGGAGTGTGCTGGGGAAGTTTCATAATAATGAGATCATTCAAGAAATTATGATTACTCAATATGGGATAGTGTCTTGAATATGTAACTCTTCTCTTTTCACATGTGTGCACATACACAGTTGTGGTTTTTTTGTATTAATGGTGTTTGCTTTATAATCATGGCAGATTATGAAAATGTCTTCATCAGTTGAGTGTCTTATGTGGGACTTGATGCCCTGAGGATGTTTTCCTCATTTTCTGGACCTCTTCTCCCTTAAGCTGTGAATACTCTGCCTACTGCTCCAGTACCTGCAGGTGGAGGGATCTACCTGGTAAGGTTTGGAGCTCTCCCTTCTTGCATAGTCAACAAGGGTGGTGCTCCTGCATGCTTTTATTTGGTGGAGGAAACAGAATCAGAGTTGACATGGATGCTAGTTGGTGAGTTTCGCATTAGCTACTGTCATTATTGAACTCTCTGTCCATCTTATTTCTATTTTCATATGTAGTTTTTAAATGTTTTGGTTTTAATTTTTCCTAGTAGAGTTTGCAAAACTCAGTGTTTACACACACTCAGTTGTGGGGAGCTGGTGCATGTATATAATCCATTTAATTCTTTTTATCCTCTTTTCTCGCCTTCTCTCTTCCTTCCTCCATTTCTTTTTCTCTTTCCCTGTTATAAAATATGTAGGATCTAATTTACTGTTATCACTATTTTTTGCTTTCTTTTATTTTTTGTTTCTCAGGTAAGAGAAGTCATGTGATATTTAAGCTTTTGTATCTGATTTTGTAATTTTCTGGCTATTTCTTGGACAGAAGAATATATATATATATATATATATATATATATATATATAAAATCTGGAACTTTTTGAGGACACAAAATATTAGATTCCTGAAGTAAAACACACAATAAAAACTGGGCAAAAGAAATGAATAAACATTAGTTAGAAATTTTATAATTGGGTAAGAACTTCACAAAGTAAGTGAACATAAAATAAAACCCTTGAGGCAAAATCATTATTCAAATGTGATGCCCTCTTACCTAGTAACTAATTCTGAAGTTAAAATTACTAACAAGCTATTGGAAATTTCAACATTTACATAGCAAAATTAAAATATGTTTGGTGAAGAGCAGCAAAAATAATATACACATATAAATAAAGCACTAATAGAAGATGAAGAAAACAGAAATACAAGGTAATTCAAAAACTTTTCAATTGCTCTTTGTCTTTTTGGCTAAGATCAACTGTAGTATCTGTTAGGTTTCCCACCCGAGACCTGCTCAGCCCTTATGACAATGGTCCAATGCTGAGCCATAATGGTGCTTAGCTCCCCTTTCCAGAAACCCCAGTGGTTTCTCTTACCCAGCTGCCTTTGCCAAAGCCTGCACATGCCAAAACTGATCCAATCCCCTTTCAGCAAGGTATGCTGAGCAACCTATGTCAGCCACCCTGTGCCCCCTCCCCTTGGAGTGCATATAAGCTCTAACCCTGTCCTTTATCTTCAGAGAGCCAGCACAGCTATTCGGGTACTGACTCCCTCCGTGCCTGCATTAAACTTTTATCTCTTATTGTTTATCTCTCTTCTCCTTTCCTCTGCGTCGTGTTAGATTGAGTACCTAATTTTCCTCAGTCAGTATCAAATACTTCTCAAAATGCTGTATTCAATTGTTTCAAAAATTATTCACTGCATACACTAATCTGCTTCATTTAGACTGCTGGTTCCTCTGAGTTCATTGGAAAGAAAGTTTTGTGTTATTACCTGTTTATTTCTTTTTTAAAAGCACAGTCCTTTTTGTCTATGAATTGTACTCTTAGTAACATTTGTGCCCTTGTAATATTAAGGAACACCATGTATTAATTATTTCCTAAATATTTTGGTACTAAAACATTATTTTTTCATAGAAATAAAGAGAATGCTCTTAATATTTCTTTATTAATATCTACATAAATTACATTAAAATAGAGAGTAAATTATAAAAAGATACCTTCAGGGCCAGAGGTTTAGCTCAGTGGTGCAGCACCTGCATGGCAAACCTGAGGTCTTGAGTTCGATTTCTGGTACCAAAAAAGATACCCTTGCTTTGAGACATTTGAAATATATCAAATGAATAGTACTAACTTTATCTCCTCTTAATATATAGAGCTCACATTCATAGAAATAGTAGAAACAGAATCTAGTATGAAATTTGGTATTTCCAATTGTATTATTTTCTATATTTGAGGAATAAAATGTTTGATATAGAAATTAAGTTTTCAGCCAGGCTAGGTGGATAAACACTATAAACCTGAAACTCTGAAAGGCTGAGAAGGGAGAATTGAAAGCTGAGGCCTGCCTGGGGAAATTAACAAGTTTGTGAGGCTGCATCAAATTTTTTTTAAAACTTTAAAGGTTGACTAGGGCTGGAGCTCAGTGGAAAGGCTCTGGGTTCAGTGCCCAGTACTTCAAACAAAACCATACACAAAAAGTAATTTTTCAATACAAGTAGTTTTCAACCACTTTAACTACATACAAAGCTAAAAAACACACCTGGTACTACTGTAGAATTTAACAAGAACAACAAAAGCTGACACACAGATAAGACAGTAGATTTAGCGCTTAGAAACTGCTCTACATCAACAAGAGTGTAAAAATTGGAATCAGATTTCCTTACCTTTGGTTTTGTTTTCTGTTTAGGATTCCTGCTCCATTGGCTTAGAAATACTGGAGTGATCAAGCCACACCTTCCTATCAAACACGTGTCCTGTGGTTTCCAAGGCTACAGTTCACCTCACAGCAGGTAGAATTCAGATTTGGCCCACACAGCTGATCTTGAGTAGAGTGAGGCCAGACAGGGACAGAGCTGAGCTCCAGCTTCCACAGCTCATGCAGACTCTGATCACCAGTCCCGTCCTGGATCATCATCAAGGATGCCTCTCCTAGGACCATGATCTTGAAACTCACTGCTCATGCCTGTGGAACAGGACATTCTTCAGTTATTCTTTCAGTGTATCATCTCAGGCCTGACCAAGTCTTGATTGTTGGGTTCTGCAAGAAGTCTAGCAAAAAGCATTGTAAACCCGGGAGTCAGCACTAAATGCTTTGCTGTAATATGTCAAGTCTCATGCCTATGATAATTGAGTTGTATTGTCCTTGCTAAAACAGTTGATCTCCTCCCATTTGCCCAGCTGCCTCCTTTGTTCTTTCTCAGTAAAAGGTTACTGAGAATGGTATTCGAGGCGGCAGTCCAAGATGCTGTGGGGCCCCTGATCCCAGAAATTTGGCTCTCTTGGATTTCTTTTACCTCTTACTTTTCTATTCATCTGTGGGTATCTTGTTCTTGGGACCTGTTCCCTCCGGACAGAAACGGATTGTAGATTGACACATGGCCAAGTATGGCCTGTGGGCACCTCTGCCTTTGAAAAAGTGGGGTTGGTATTTGCATGTGTGTATTCTGAATGTATGTTTTAAAGCTGCAATATTGACTGAACAATTTTGAAGGCTCTAGTTGTCCCAGATCTTCGTCAGTACGTGCTGTTGACTATAATTCTTATCCTAAACCTACAAATTGGTAAAAAATCCATTAAATGGAAATTATTTTGCTAAGCAGATAAACTTGTATACCAGCAATCTCCATCCCTTGAAGTGTAGGCATAAATTTTAGGAATGGCAAATCCACAAAGACAGAAATAGATTCATCCTCACTTTGGAGAGAGAGAAAGGGAAGAGCAAGAATGAAAGGGGATAGCTAAAAACGTGTGCTGTTCCTTTGGCAATTTAGGAAAATGATTTATAATGTCATTGTATGAATTCTTGTACTTTCTGATTGAAATGTGCAGATCAATAATGGACACTTTACTTTTAATCAATGAAGTTACTGTGCCCTTTGGAGTGACTGCAGCCCCTGGGTGTATTGAGCATGGCCTGTTGGTCCTGATGACCCAAGAAGTGAGGTTTGTGTGTGGGCTCAGGGTGACTGCTTCTCACCGCGGATTCCAAGTCCTATCAGACTTTTACCAAGCTCCCTGAGATGCATCAGGATCTGATTCCAATAACCACAGTAAAATCATTGTTAGCTCAAGGATTAAACTGAGCATTGCACAGTTGAGAATGTGTTCTCCTATTTAAAATGTGTCTAACAAGAGACATCAGAGGTAAGGTCGGACTTATCGATAGAACCGATACCCGCACGGAACCAGACCAGACCTGACACAAGAGAAGCCTTTATTGGGAGGAGCAGTGCAGGGGGGTAGCAGGCTGCGGAGCAAACCAAGGCAGTCACGAGCTGAGCAAAGCGTGGGCTTTTACACTCTTTTTCGGGGTGGGTGTTGGTGGGTGGTGTCTGAGGATCAGAGCAATCCTAGCACAGTGCTTTGTTCGTGGGCCAGAACAACCCCAGCGAGGTGAGCGAGGTGAGCTGTTGGTCAGAGTCCTGCCTAAGCAGATGAGGGTGGGTTTGGCTTTTGTGGCCAAGGGCAACTGAAGTGGAACAGGTAAGGGAAGGAAATATTAAGTTACAGTTTTCTTACGCGGGGGGCTGGCTGCCTCATGACTTATCACTTATGAAATCAGTGTATCTGGGAGCAAGTGTTATGTTAAAAAGAAGTCTCGGATCCTAAGAGGAAAACAACTTTCACTTCCCAGTCCATTCTTGGTTCTCTGTATCTCCAGTGCCCCCTGCTGGTCTGTTTATGTCACTGTGTCACCACAGCAGTAATAGGTGTCCTCGGGTTGCAGTTTGTACATTTGATACAGCGTGTTCTCGGCATTGTCTCTGGAAATGGTGAGTTGGCCCTTCATAGAATTTAGGTAATGTGTGCTACCACTATCTGTGTTAATTTCCCTGATCCACTCCAGCCCCTTTCCTGAAACCTAGTGGAACCAGTACATGTGGTAGTTAATGAAAGTGAGGCCAGAAGCTGTGCAGGAGAGTCTCAGGGATGCCACAGGCTGCACCAAGCCTCCCCTAGACTCCACCAGCTGCACCTCAGCCTGGACACCTGGAAACAGAGACATCCTGCTCAGGAAACTGTCACACAGGCCACTGTTTATCCCACTCATGTCCACTCACACCCTCAGTATTTCTTGTTCACCACAAATAACCTTTTAAAAGAGCCACACATATACACACATACAAAACCAGCTCAGTGCAAGCTCCATGGTGAGCCATCTGTTCTCAGTCCTGATCACCCAGTAGCATCTCCTCAGTTGATCCAATGCCAAGACAGAGAGGAAACCCCAGATAGTGACAGGAAAGTCCTAATTTCTCAGCTTTTTCCTTGCACCTGTTCCGGGCCTTTGGCCATTTTCTTAGAATCCCCAGTTTTCCCTCTGCTTGTGCAGAGCTTTTCCTACAGGTTTTTCCTCTCTCATGTCTTGAGCACTCCCTCCTAGTCCGGAGCACACCCTGCTTGTCCTGAGCACTTCTGTAGTTTTGTGTTTGGTCTTTTCTTTCTTTCTTTCTTTCTTTCTTTCTTTCTTTCTTTCTTTCTTTCTTTCTTCCTTTCTTCCTTTCTTCCTTTCTTCCTTTCTTCCTTTCTTCCTTTCTTCCTTTCTTCCTTTCTTCCTTTCTTCCTTTCTTCCTTTCTTCCTTTCTTCCTTCCTTTCTTTCTTCCTTTCTTTCTTTCTTTCTTTCTTTCTTTCTTTCTTTCTTTCTTTCTTCCTTTCCTTTCCTTTCCTTTCCTTTCCTTTCCTTTCCTTTCCTTTCCTTTCCTTTCCTTTCCTTTCCTTTCCTTTCCTTTCCTTTCCTTTCCTTTCCTTTCCTTTCCTTTCCTTTCCTTTCCTTTCCTTTCCTTTCTGAGACAAGGTCTTATTGTGCAGTTCAAACTGTCCGTGAGCTCACTTGATAGCCCAGGCTGGTCTCAAACTCACAGGGATCCTTGCACCTCAGCCTCCTGAATGCTGGGATTACAGGTGTGCACCACCACACCCCACAGGTGTGTGCCACCACGCCCAACTTGTGTTTGGTCTTACATGAAGTCTCCTCTTTCTCTTGCTCAGTAATGCACAGTTGTGTTCTGCATGGTTACTGAGCCCAGCTGCAGTGAAAAGTAGTTCTTGGATGTGTCTGGGGAGTTGCTGACTTAACTTTCAGGATGAAGTATAAGCTGTGCCTCCTCTAAGGTCATCCTGCTCATCCATTTCCCTTTCCCTGGGGCTGATGGATGAAGTTCATACAGTGATCACTATTGCTGCAGTTACCAAAAAATACAGAGCTGAGGGACAGACAGAGTCCCATCTTTTGCAGCTACACCTAGGAAAGTACAGTGGAGACAGAGAATTCAGTGAGTTTTAGCTCAGATGGAACATCCCAAAATCTTTCTAGCGTAAATTTCAATGTTTTAAGCCAGGCATGACAGCACACACCTGTAATCTCAGCATTAGGGAGGCTGAAGCAGGAGTATCATTGCAAGTTTGAGGTCAGCCTAGGTTACAAAACAATTCAAGACCAGCCTGAACTGCATAGTGAGACCCTGTCTCAAAAAGACAAAAGAAAAAAATCAATGTTTCCCATTGTATTTTCTTCCGTATTTGATGATAATATATTTGATATAGAAATCAAGATTCCATCAGGGCTTCATGGCTCATGACTGAAAAACAGAGCTCTGAGAGGCTTAGATGGATGGACAGAAAGGCTGAGCCCTGTTTGTGGAACTTAGCAATTTTATGAGACTGCATCACTAATTTTTTTAAAATTACAAATGGACTGAGGCTGTACTTCAGTGGAAAGTCTCTGGGTTCAGGCACATGCACTTCAAACAAAACCACACAAAAAAGTAATTTTTAACATAACTTTCATCAACTGCTTTAATTATATGCCAAGCTACAAAGATATCGGTAATGTAGAATATAACAAGAACAACAAAAGCTGACACACAGATAAGATAGCAGAGCATTTCTATACTTTTGGTTTTGTTTTCTTTTTAGGATTCCTGTCACATTGGATTAAAAGCACAGGAGTCAACCAAATCACACCTTACAATCACACACACATTCTGTGTTTTCCAAGGCTCCCACTCACCTCACAGCAGATACACTTCAGATTTAGCCCTCAGGGCTGATCTTGAGTGGAACGTGGCCAGACAGGGATGGAGCCGAGCTCCAGCTTCCACAGCTCATGCAGACTCTGATCACCTTCCTCGTCCTGGGGCATTGTCAAGGGTGCCTCATCCTCTCCAATTATGGCCTACATGAGATGTGGGCACCTCTGCCTTTGAAAAATGGTGGATGGAATTTGTGTGTGTGTGGGTGTGTTGTATGTTTATATGTGTGTATGTTTGAGTGTATGCGGTTTGACACTGCAGTGCTGCAGGGTCAATTTTGAGGAGTCTGGCTTTTCCACAATCGCATCAGTACATGCCCCTATCTGTAACTTTTTCCTAGCCCTACATATTAACACAGTATGTATAAAATTGAAATTATTTTGCTATGCAGTTGAGTGTGGAGAAGGACATTCTTTAGTTAATCTTTCAATGTATTGTCTTAGGCATAGCCTCGCCTAGGTTGTTCCATTTTGGAGGAAGCCTAGCAGATGCTTTGTAAGCCCTATGACACTGAAGGCATGCTGATCGTGCCAAGGGCTCTACTGTGGTCCTCAGCTCCCTGAGCAGCCCTTGGTTGTACTGCACATGGCCTGTGGGTCCTGATCACCCCAGAAATCAGGTTTGTGTCTGCTCAGACTGACTCCTTTTCACTTTGGGTTCCAAATTTGTACCTGACTTTTACCAGATTCCCTGAGGGCCTTGAGGATCTGGTCGTGATCACCACAACAGAATCATTTTTAGCTCAAGTGTTAAACTGAGTATTGCACAGTTGAGAATGGGTTGACCTCCTTAAACAAGTGTGTCTAAGGAGAGACATCAGCGGTAAGGTGGGGCTTACGAAATCAGTGTGTCTGGTAGCAAGTATTATGTTAAAAAAAAAGTCTCCAATCCTAAGAGGAAAGTAACTCTCATCTCCCTGTAAATCTTCTCCTGGTTCTTCTGCATTCCCAGTGCCCCCTGCTGGTCCTGAACTCCCCTGCAGGGAGTTTGTGTCTAGGCCCAAACCTACATCCGCTCTGTGTTTCTGTACAGTAATACACAGTCGCGTCCTTGGGTTTTCAGTTTGGTCATTTGCAGATACATTGTGCTTTTGGAGTCATCCCTGGAGATGGTGAATCTGCCTTTCACTGAGGTACCGTATTCTGTTGTGTGAATATTAGACTTGTTTCTGATAAGACCAACCCACTCTAGGCCCTTCCCTGGAGCCTGGCGGACCCAGTACATGTTGTAGTCACTGAAGGTGAATCCAGAGGCTGCACAGGAGAGTCTCAGGGACCCTCCAGGCTGCACAAAGCCTCCCCTGGACTCCACGAGCTGCACTTCACACTGGACACCTGCAAACACAGACATACCCTGCTCAGGAAACTGTCACACAGGCCCACTCTTTATCCCACTTATGTCCACTCACACCCTCAGTATCTCTTCTTCACCATAAATCATCTAAAATGGCAACAGTAAACACCCAGCTCAGCCAGAGCTCCATGATGAGCCATGGGTGCTCAGTCCTGATCAACAAATGGGAAAACCTGGGCACACGGAGCTGGGCTCCTCTGCAGAGCTGCGGAGTCAGGACTGGGGTAGGCTGGTTTTCATCAGCAGCATGAGGCCCTATTCGCGTGGCCTCCTGCTATATACACAGCTCTGTTGTGGAAGCCTCGGCTAAAGACAGGTTCTGGCTGATATTACACAACATTCATAATAGGGATCATATGATTTCTTACTATCTGCATGAGTTGTGTTGAACATTGAACCTCATTAGTTTTCTCATAATTACAAATGTACATAATAAATGGGTTTGGTCATTTCCTAAGTTTTGCAGCTGTGCATCAAGAGCAAGAATCATAATGGACCTATGAGATATGGGCTCCCGTGTGGTAAGAACATCTCATGTGTTTACCTCTGTCCTCACAATATGTACTGGCTATGTGAGCAATTCCAATCCAGCACTAGCAGGCTTGGTGATGTTTCCAGACCTCTTGCTCTAAGGAGAGAACGTGACATGTTTTCCAGCATTCTAACCATGCCCTGAACAGACACCCAGGATTCCTCAAGCCTATAGTTGACTCTGATATAACCAGATTTATTATCTATTTCTGCATTAATCTCTCCATAGTAAATTATTTATTTTACATATAATAATTTAGTGATGACTAAATGACATTCATCCTAACATAAATATACAATTTGTAAAGTACTGACGTAATTGTTCCCATGGTCATATAAGGCAATGAGAAACACCCATAAGTTATTCTAGAAATTTTTGAAAATTCTCCTTCCTGAGTCTTTCCTCAACTAAAACATTTATTTCTACTTGAGACCATCCATTCTCATGGTGATAAAAGTAGCAGATTAATTTTTCATGATGGTGACGATCACAGTGATGGAAGTTCCAAAGCATATACAATCTTAAAATTCAGCCTCCTTTCTAGTATATGCAAGCTGGTATTACCCTTCCACTGAAGTAAATATAGAGGAGAAAAAGGAAGAAGGAATAAGTAAATACATATGTATTCTATCTGAACACAAACCAAAACACTCACATGCCTTGGAGCTTTGCTCTTTCCAAATGAACTTCAACAGATGTATGACAGGGTCTCCACGGTTTATGCAGTGCTAAGGCAGAGAGGAAACCCCAGATATTGGTAAGAACATCCTCATTCCCCAGCGTCCTCAGCACCTGCTGCTGGGCCCCTGGGTGTGCTGTGGAACTCCAGTGGCCCCTCCCTAATCCAGAGCTTTCCCTGTGGCTTGTGGAAATTCCTCTCTTTTGTCTTGAGCACCCCCTTCTGGTCCTGAGCACACCGTGCTGGTCCTGAGAATACTTGTGGAGTTTTGAGTTTGGGCTTACGATGATGTCTCCTCATAAAATTTCTTGCCCATTTGTGTCCTCCATGGTTACTGAGCCAACCTGCAAGGAAAATTAGGCCTCAGATATGTCTTCAGGGATGCTGAGCTGTCAGGGATGAATTATCAGCTATGCATCTGTCCCTGTCCATTCAATCCCCTTCCCTGAGGGCCGATGGATTCAGCTCCCAGAGCAATCACTACTGATGCAGTGACCAGGAAGGGCCCAGCTGAGGGACAGGCCAAGTCCCGTCTCTTGCAGCTGCACCTAGGTAAGAACATTTGGGACGGAGAACACAGGGAGTTTTGAGCTCAGGTGCAGCATCCCCACGTTTTCCTGTCTGAACCCTGGGGCTCTCAGGTCTGGGAGCTGCCAGCAGGAAAGGAGCAGACAGTGTTATTCCACTTCCTTTCTGACTAGCTATACGAATCCCAGAATGTACCCTAAAGTGTGAGGAAGAACCCGAATTTTAACAAATGTGTGAAGAAGGGCACATACTGCCTGCAGAAATAACCGTGTATGCGATGCCACCATAGGGACCCAGGGGGGTCCAACATAATTATGACTCCCACTGGTGCTATTTGTCTGCACTGTGGCCAGAAAAGGCCAAGTAAATATTCATCTGTACAGTTGTGGTTGCAAAGGACTCCCACCCTGCTGCCCTGATATGTTCACACCTGTGACTAGCGCAAGTCCCTGTCCTTCTGCCCAAAGCCAACACACTTTATTGACTAATTTGTACGCAGTGTTTTCTGAAAACCCTTTTTCTCCGTATCAGTTCATGAACAGGGCCGTGAATTCAGCATGATGCAATCTGGCTATGCTCAATTATTGTGTTTATTGTAAATTTTTTATTTTTATTAGTATATACTTTCAATGAATAATTATTACATTCATCTCAGGGTATTGGGGTATGTGCAAAATTCATCTTAATTCTGTTTTTATTCCCAATCCCTCCCTTCCACAAATTAAATAATACACGGGCTACCTGGATGCAAGTAATAGGGCCAACAGCAGTAAGGAGAGACAGAATGACATATGGACCCTCTGCACAGGACCTGGACAGGTGGGCAGAGCTGCGATGGGGCTGAGTGGAGAAGCAGCTGATCCTGACATGCAGAACTGGGTGAGCCTGTGACCTTCCTTGTGCTCCTGTGTTCTGAACTTTGATCTAATTCAGAATGGTTTGTCCTGAATTTCAGGACAGTGATGGATTTGTGGAACTAGTGACACAGATTCTCAGAGTAGAATAAAATATAAAGGGTATGTATATGATCAGGTGTTGGGGAATTCGTCATAGGCTCTGCTAAGTCTCTTGAAGGTGAGGGAGGATTTGGTGCCTAGGGTTAGGAAAGTGTATAGTAACTGAAAAGTACATTACAGACAATACATAGTCTCACTAGACAGGATGGTAGGAATTCACCAATGGTTGTTATACTGCATATTGTTCTCTTCACATGAATTGCTCAGATTAGCAGATATAAGAATGCAAGATTGGTCAAAAGAAATAAAAAATCTTTAAGCATTAACTGTTCCCCTCAATAAACTGTACTCCTGTGCAGTTTATGCCAGCTATCTATCTATCTATAATGACTTAGTACTTTTCTGTCTTTTGTTTTGTGAGGAGGTCTGGAGACCATAGAAGCCTCCTGCTATCATTCTGAGCAGTCCTTTGGTCCCCTGTGTGGGCCAACACCTAACCTAACTCAAACTATTCACACTCTCACCACCAGAAAAACTGAGTGTAAGATATCAGTTAATGTCTGCAGTGGGCTTCCGCTGGATTAAATGCATCCATCACTGTGCACAGTGTCTGCACAGAGAAGAATGAAATATAACTGGTTTGCATGTGATTAAGTGTGGAGAATTCACCAAAGGCTCTGCTGAACACCTTGAAGGTGAGAGAGAGTTTGGTCACCAGGGTTAGGAGAGTGCATATTTCATTTGATTATCCTACTAATGAAAGCAACTACCTGTGTGCTAGGACACATTTTGGTGCTAATGGGAAGAGCTGAACAACAAAGAAGGACTCATGAGGCACATGAGTATAATTTGAGTGAAAAGCCCTGGACCATTAGCGACACCTTGGAAGGATAGACACAGACTGAGGTGGACTGGGTGGGAAGGTGGGGAACTCACACATCACTCTCCAGTGAAGGGACAGGTGCATTTCTAGTGGAGCAGACAGGGAAGCAGGACCTCAGCAAAGGGAAGGAAACTCCCAAAGCTCTCACAACTCCTGAGGATGGACCGGAAGCTCTAAAAGAGTAAACCAAAACAGCATCTTTCTCTTCATAAATTAATTATCTCAGGGATTTTCTATACTGATGGAAAGCAGGCACACACTGTGACAATCAAAGTCAGGCTCAGAAGGACAGATACTTCAGAAAATCACTCATGTAGAAGATAAAGGAGGTGATCTCACAGGAGAGAAAAATTGCTAACACAGGCCAGGCGGTGGGTCGCCTGCAGAAGGTGAGGATTCATCCCCAGGAGCAGAGTCCCAGCAGACAGAGGGTCTGGCTCCTGGTGGTCTGTCACACAGTAGGGCGATTACAGGTTACCACACTGTGCCATGTAATCCCACATAGATGGAGGAAAGGACCAGTGATATTCTCATTACATACACAGGATAAGCGCTTGTAAAGATGGGTAACTTAAATGCCCGGAGTTCGTCAATACAGATCACAAATGGACCAAAATATTCTAAAGGAACACATGAAGACATGAAGCCATTGTATATTGTTTAACAATGAGCACTGTGGTGGGGCTGGGGATATAGCTCAGTGGAATAAGCGCTTGCCTAGCAAGCGCAGGGTCCTGAGTTCGATCCCCAGTACCGCAAAAAAAAAAAAAAAATGAGCACTGTGGTAACCCACTTTCCAGTCCCCTCCTGTCTCTCGTAGAAAAACTTTACTTCCTTTCAATAAAATCTTCCTACTTTAAAAAAAGATCAGTTTATAGGCTTGATGGTGTTGCTCAGTGACAGAGCATGTGCCCTGTATGTGTAAATTTCAGTACCTGTTATGAGACATGCCAAAAGGAATAAAATAAATATAACGTCTTGTTAGGTTAGTATGCTGAAATTCTAAAGGAAAACAAAAACTCTGACAGCATAATAAGTTAGCATAAGCTCAGCTATGAAGAAAAATAAAAAATGGTGAAAGCACTGATCCTCATCACTAGGTGTGAATGTGCTCACTCATGATTGTGTGCTGCAAACATGTGCAAGTAAATTTATTTTAAAATTTGTAATAAGAAATAAAAATAATTGAAAAATCCAAACAATAGAAATAACATGATCTTGTCAACCACATGACAGACAGTTTTCACACAGGTGTCACAAGAAAGAGTAGATTAACAGCCCAGAGATGACACCTGAGCATCAGTTTAAAAAGGAACACAATAAAATGGGCATGAGATTTGCAATAATGATGTTGTAGAATAGCAGTAAATGAACGGAAACGGAGATGAGAGGAGGAGAGATGAGAAAAAAGAAGGCCCTAGATGGTGACCTGGCATCTAGAGCATGAGAGCAGATTTGATGAACAGCAGAGTGAGAAATCCCACCTCAGCGCAGTCTCCACACTGGGAGGTCATGCTGAAACATATGTGGCAGCAGACACGAGGGAACCTTGGAGCCGTGGGCTGAGCTGTTGTCTGTGGGCTTGAAGGGAGCCCCAGGAGGGAGCAAAGCAGGCAAGGTTTTGGGTCAGAGCAGGGATCACACACGCACCTTCACAGGAGCTCACGCTGTGTACATGGGGCTGGGGGGCAGCTCAAACCTCACAGCACTGTTGAACTTGAAGGATGTTTGGACTGCATGAATGGTCTTTCATTGTTTTATTATGTCTTGTTTAAAATATAGAGAGATGTCAAGCTAGTTGACTTGGAGGATCTGTTTATGTGCCTGTTTATCACCTCTGTATTCTCTCTGGTGTGGTGGGATGCCAGAAAAAGTCTTCGCTGCTGTTATGAATGGATTACTTGGACTGTTGCATTGTAATTATATCTCGGGTACAAGGACACACATACATTCACAGTTATATGAGTTGCTAATGTCTTACCCTACTCTGAAGATTATCTTTTATTTCCTTCATAGTCACCTTAGTTAAAAATAGGTTCTAATGTTTCTAGAGACAGTGTCTTGCTATGCAGTTCAGGCTGGGCTTGGACTCACTTCAAAACCAATGGTGGTCTTAAACTCAGTGATTCTCCTGTCTCAGCCTCACATGTGGTGGGATTACACGCATGTGCCTCCATGCCCCTCCAGATTCTAAACTTATTAATACTCAGCTTATAGGTTTTTAATCTTTTCTTAGTCATAAATTCTCTAACATAACAATTATTGGTTGATTGAAATAATGTTATATGTTTTATAAACTACATAAAAGCTTCAACTCCAGAATTAGAGATTTCCATAGAAATATGTGGCTCAATTTTTACTTTTTTTGCAAATTATTCATCAAACTTAAGATAATGTGTACATCAAGTTATCACCCTTTCAGGTATCTTCCCCAAAGAGCTAGACACATCACACTGCAGTGGTATGTGCATATCAGTGTTTATAACAGCACAATTCCTAAGAGTTAAATCCTGCCAGCATCCTGCACGTCTGTCAACAGATGGTGTGTATTCTGTCTGTACCTCATGGAAGGCTCCTCGGCGATAAAGAAGGACAGATCTGAGACGTTTGTAGGAAAATGGATGTAACTTGAAAATATAATACTGAGAGAAACAAATCTGACACCGAAGCTTACATTTCATACAGGAGTGAGTAAGGCAAAGGGTAGCAGGGAGAACAGAAAAGGAGGGCTAGGAGGAACCACGGGGGTTTCGCTCTTGCAAATGGGAAGGAGGCCAAGACACCCTGGGTGAGAAAAGGAGACTGGAAGCAGAATTACATAGAATACAGGTATGACATGTCCGTGAGCCTATAGCCTAAATGATGTGAATATTATATGTCATAAATGAATAATAACAACATAAATAAAATGAGGAAATGCAACTGAGAAGAGAGGCAAAAGGGAATAAGAAGGGGATTTCAAAGAGCATCAAGCTGTAGTACACACCAGGCACCCACCGCCCAGGGTGATTGTAACCTGCCTTACTGCACACACACACTGATAAAAACAAACAGAATGAAAAGTTTAAAATAAAGCCTGTAGACGCCAACACTGCAGAGCATTTTTAGTGAAGTTGCAGACAGGAAGAGAAAACCACAGCAAAGCTGTTCCAGGAAATTGCACCTGGTCCTCGGTCTGACAAGAGTTGTGTGTACGGTGCGCCCCCTGCTGTCCTGGGCATCCCCGCAGGTAGGTTTGTGTCTGGGCTCACAATGATGTCCCCTCACTGTGTCTCTCGAACAGTAATACACGGCCGTGTCCTCGGTTCTCAGGCTGCTCAGTGTTAGTGACACTTGGCTCTTGGAAGTGTCCCTGGTGATGTGCACTCGGGACTGAAGGACTGAGTTATAATTTGTGCTTCCACCACTCCATATAGCAGCAATCCACTCCAGCCCCTTCCCTGGAGCCTGACGGACCCAGCTGACACCATAACTGGTTAAAGAGAATCCTGAGACCACACACGTGAGGGACAGAGTCTCTGAAGGCTTCACCAGGCCAGATCCTGACTCCCGCAGCTGCACCTGTGACAGGACACCTGAGGACAAGAAGCATCACAGTCAAACACACCCGAGACCCTGTGCCCAGGTCCCTCTCCTGAAACTCAGAGACACTCACAGCAGGGCGCTGCCACCAGGCAGAGGAGCAGAGCCAAGAACTCCATGCTGCATGAGGGCTCCTGTGGGAGGAGACTGGGGCTGCTCAGCCAGGACGGGCTTTTCACCCTGAGCCTGGGGCTGCTTTGCATGGGGGAGGCCCTGAGGGTATAAGAGCGGGACAGATGGAGGGTGCTTTAGTCCTTCCAGGCAAAGTTATGTTGTTGTTTCTTAATGATTATCACTTGCTCTGCGGACGCTGGCAAACCCTCCCGAGATACTTTTCTACATCTTCTGTGATATTCATACTTCCTTACAAAATTAAATTGATCTAGGGATCAATTTGATCAAGGATTTCATTGATTTTAAGCACAGAATATGTGGGAATTTTTAACATTTAAGTGTCCAGGCCTGGGCAGGTTCTGATATGCTGACATTTGTTACAGCCTACCTTTTCCTGGGGAGTATTTGTCGTGGGGCAGGGAAGGTTGTATCTGTGGAGTTCTCATTGGAGAGGGAGAAAAAGTTTAAGAATATGATGAAGATTTTTTGTACTCAGTTCAACAGCTTTCTTCTGCTCCACTGCTGCCTTTTCTAACAGTATTTCACCATCCTTGGGTGCGGTCTTCCTAGACAACCTCCAGGCCTTGTTCTCCAGGTCCTCACAGTAGCCTGACTCGGGGAAGTCTCTGGGAGTCGGAGCCCTTTAGTCCTTCCTCTGTCTCAGATAGAGATACATGGACTCTCTTGGTTTTTTAAAATCAGGGTTCTCTCCTGCTTTCTGGAAATGCCGGGACTCCTCACGAACTACAGACATTCTGCCCTTCCCTCTCAGATCCCTACCCCTAAAAATTGATATTTTCATAATGAAACAAGTTTCTAAATCTGCAGCTGAGTCCATTTGTTGGAAAATCACCTCCACATTTCCAGCTCACCTTTCACCAATCGAGAGATGGGAGACAGATGAAGGGATGGCCCCAGGGGACAGTGCAAATGTGACCATGTGCTGTGTTCCAACATCCCACTTTTTCTCTTGTTAACCAAGATAGACTAAGGCAATTGCTGTTGGTAATGTAAGTGAAATTTTTATTTGTTTCTGTTCAAAATGTTCACATGGGGCTCCAAATTATAAAGAAATTGCTATATATGTTGTATTTTTAAAACTATGAGGTCCAGCCGGGCATGGTAGTACATGTCTTTAACCTCAGCACTTGAAAGGCTGAGGTAGGAAGGTTGACAGAACTTTGAGGACAACATGTGCTACATAGTGAGTCATGGCCAGCCTGAAGCACATAATGAGGTCCCATCTCAAAATTTAAAAATCAACAACAAGCAAGATCCACACACGTCACCCACATTAGATACTCTAACAACAGAAAACTTTTCAAAATGCTGCTCAGAAGAAATCCTTATGTGAAAGACAGAGTGAGTACTGAAAAGCTACAGCTTCGAGCAGGTAGATAGCAAATCAAAAAGAAAACAGGAAATGAGCTATGTTTCAAAATAGGGTGTAACCCCTCACTGTCCATCAGCAGTGATGCTGTGAACTTCGCCTGCTCTGTCAGATTCAGAAACACTAACTTCACAGGTCTCTCAACAGCGAAGGCTTCTCAGTGTCTCTATGCACATGGCTTAGAAACTTCCCACCATGACCCAGAAATGCGCGTGTGTTTACCTTGTAGTCTGTGGTTTGGGCTGGCATCTCCCTTTGATGCTGAGACTTCGGATGTTCCTTTTACATCCTTGTCCTACTATCATGTCCTCCGCGACAGCGAAACTATCTGTGCCCCTTCATCGCTCACAACCAGCGCGCGCCTTCGAGAGCTCGGCTCCGTTTCTTATTACGCATGGCGCAGGTGGCTGCTGTAAAGCGCTGGAGAAAAAGTACTTGTTTTTCAATTCAAAATCACAAACGCTCTTATTTTCATATTCGTGTGATTTCCAAAAGCAGAACTCAGTTCTTGTATTGAGGGACCACACAGTGTGGGTGAAATGACTGTGTTCGGGGTCACCCTGCACCATTGCGTGGGAGCAGGTAGTAGCACTGTGCTCAAAAGTTAGATGCACTGTGTTAATGGTGACTGTTGGTCAGCCTGTTGTTCCTCTATAATGATTTAATGTCTCTTTGTTGCGTTTTCATCGTGTGATGAACATTTAGGTCAATAAACTCTGAGAAAAGAATGTTGTTACCCTCCCCCTTTGAGATTCATTAATCAGAAGAGGGCTGCGCAGAGCAAACCACCAGTATCACCAATCAGCAGGGATTCTGCAGCAGACAGCCTGCACCTCCAGCTCCCTGGTCTCCACCTGCAGCCCGTACCACAGAGCTGGGACTTTCCTACCTCTGTGGTTCTGTGAGCCAATTCCTGAGGAAAAGTCTCTGTGTACTGAAGTTACATGTCCGGTGTGTCCCTGCTTCTCTGGAGAGCCACATCTAATCCAGCCCCAGTAGACAAGTCAGGGGCAATCAGAGCTATACAACAAGTCAGGGGTGGTGGTGCACACCTGTAATCGTAGCACTCGGGAGGCTGAGGCAGGGGGATCATTGTGAGTTCAAGGCAGGCCTGGGCTACAAAGTGAGCTCAAGGTCAGCCTGAACTGCATAGTAAGACCCTGTCTCAAAAAGAAAAAACAAACAAACAAACAAAAAACCAGAGCTGTACAACAATTCTTTGGTATTCCTTTATAATGCTAATTATGAAGGACACATAGTTTTCAAATTGTTTCAAGTTTTCTGTTTCTTCACAAGTCTTTTTGGATGCAATGTGTTTGTTCATTTTTCCATTTTGTATAGTTCAGCAAGAGTTGCCAGTGTAGAAATGGAAGAAATATTCCACTTTTAATTTAGATTTTATAAATTTATCCTCCCTTATATCCACCTTGCTCAAAAAAGTTTAAACCCAGGGTGGTTTGTTGATCTCTTCACAGACATAACATGTGTTTCCTGAGTTTTCCCCTTGGTTTTGTATTATTTTCTATTATTGCTTATGTGTTTCATTTCATTATAGATTCTTGGTATCATTCTGATCCATCTTATATACACAGAGATGCCCATGAGTCCAAGGGAGGGTGTTTCTGTCTGCTCGCTCACACGAAGGGTGGGAGAGAGGGTAAGGGGAGTAAAAAGAATCAATATATGACAAGTGCACACCCCGACTTTCTAAAATTGAAGTAAACATTATGTGCTGCCAACAGGTATTAATACAATTTTTTAAAATATGAGAAACACATAACACATGACCTTCCCATTTGTGAAGCATGAATGAAGAGGTATCACCCCATGGACACTCACATCACCACACAGCCATATACTGACCACACGGGCCATCCTGCAGTGTGTCCTGTGGCCCCTCTGCACTCCTCCTTTCTGCTGCTTCCCTCCTGCGTCCTCTCACCAGGCAGCTCGTGACCTTCAGGCTGCATTACCTTAATTTTCCTTTTTCCAACATGTATACAAGCAGCTTATACACTTCAACGCTGCCATTTTTACCTCCCAGTCTGTATTTGAAACACCTCCACATGGTTGTGTGAGTCAGAATTCTTTGATATTTATTCTTACTAGTTTCTGACAAAAGGGACTTTAATACATGCTGGACAAAATGCAGCCTTTGTACCTGTATTTACATGTGGAAAAGCTTGTCATCTATCTGCAGAAAAATAAGACTTGATCCACACCTTGTATTATGTACTAAAATGAAGTGAAAATGCCTGAAATTCTCATATATGTAGAAACATATGATTACCTCATGGAAGAAAAAAATGATAAAACACTTTCAGACATCATTTCTTCCTCAGGTTCTTGGGGAATGAGGGAAAACCTGTTTTGTACTACTGTAGCTTCAAGCACTGTTTGGAGATGTTACTTTAGAAAAGTTTAACCACACAGTGTAAAGAGTCCAGGAACTCAAAATGCAGGATAGTTACATCGAGCATTTTTCTAGACTAAATTTAAGGCCTGTGAGGTGATAGCCTGTCTTTTGGCACAGCCCATGTTTTGCCCAGTCCCTCCTCAACACTGCAATGTCTCTGGGAGTAGAAGCCCAAGGCTTTAGTAAGGACTCTTTCAGAATATACCAGTTACATAGGCAGATGTGTCTGTTACAGCAACAGAAAATGGACTTAGTTACCAAACAAACACAATGGAACTCAGAGAACGTTTGGTTATAATACTGCACATGGCACAGCCCATTCTCTTACTGTATTTTTAGTGTGGATGAATAGTTTTTGGACTGTAGGGTTATTGTCAACTGCTGTTTCACCACAGTAACCAGTAACATTTCACAAATGAGTTTTGTGGCATGAGAAGGTACTTGTGAGTTCAGCTACTCTGTCAAAGGAATGAAAAATTTAATGAGAGATGTTCGGGAGTCCCTCCTAATGGTTGTGTCAAAGTACATGCTCAGCCACGTGAAAGTAACCTTTCTCCTTTACACTAAATAAGCTCAAATATTTCATAGTTTGAATAAGGAATGAATAAGAAATTACTGACAATTATTTTGTATGTTTTCCCAGAGTTACTGTGATCCTCTTGTGCTCTTCATATGCAGGTCAGAAATTTGCCTCCATACTCTTCTAGATTTTCTGTCTCTACAACTTAAGCATTTTGTATTCCTTTCCATTTTTGTCCTAAAAGAGTTAGAAAATTTTATACTTAGCTTTTTCCTATAAACGATCTTCCTAGGGAGTGTTCTGCTTACTGAAGTACATACACTAGAACAGCAAATGAGACTGGAATGTGCCAGACACAGATGAAATTATTAAGAACATTTGAATTTTGAGTGAACTCTTTGGAAAAGTAGACCTTCCCAAAGTGTGATTAGCTCACACAGGATAGAAAGAGCCAAGTCTACAAAGAATGGACCTGGGTAGAGCTTCTTTAAAGGAAGTTAATTTATTACTTCATGGACAAAAAATTATATTTGCTGTGTACAACTTGATGTCTTAAAACCTGCCGAAAGAGCACAATGGTGCAACTGAGCTAGTTAAAGACCTGCATTAACTTACATGCTTACAAGAGTAGAGAGTTTCTAATCATGCTTCAAATATGAAACTGGATGGGAATTACAAAGTACAGACCTATGTAAGGTATGAAACCAAGCCATTACTCTCTGCTGCCCATACTGTGCGCCAAGTGTCTAACCCACTGTGTGGAATAGTAATGGTAAGTTAGGATGTCACTTGTGGGGGTGCCGTGAGAAGCTTGGGGACCCTCGCAGTGAGGAGTAAGTCTCCTTCCATGTGATGCAGGCTCACAAGGGGCCACCCCACCCATAGTAACGTCTTGTACTTAGAAACCATAGGATAAGCAGGGAAACGGGCATTATAGACAGTTGGAATACTAAAGACCGGAGGCAAACATGTAGAGGCAACCCATAAAGTGTCTTTCTGAATTCTCAACTATTGTCAAATGCATCAACAATAAAGAACCAGAAGAGAATGAACAACTAAAGAACAGATTTCAAGAAAGAAGAGGGAAGATGGTGACTGGGTAGGCAGCAAAGAGAGAACCTCCCAGAGGATTACCACACAGACAATGGAATATAGCAATATGAAGACAGAAAGGAGAGAAGTGTGTACCCTGAACCCATGAAGGATCTGAAATGGGAACTGAAGCCCTAGGAAAGACCAAGCAAAACCTCTCCTGGAGGAAAGGATCGGAGGGCCGCCATGGCACAGTCGGAGGGAGAAGGAGAAAGAGGAAGCCACTGCTTCAAACACACTCTTGGCCCAAGCCCTCGTTCCAGCAATCACAGCTTCAACTTCAGAGACCCACCCTCATGGAAGCCTCCGGACTCGGCCAGGGCAGAGCGGAGTTCCAAGAGCTGGTCCAGGTTGGGAGAGGAGAGGGCGCAGCCAGGAAAGGAGGCAATGGTGGTTGGGAACTGTTGTCAAATCCAGTGTGAGGATGAGAGGTTGCAACAGCCACTGAAGCGGAGTCCCCACCCTGCAGCAACCTTCCTAATCAGCACCTGGAGGCAAGGTGGAGCCAGAGCAGCCAGTACACATCACACCACACCCAGCTCTATGCCTGCCTCCAGGCTGTGGCCTTCAGCCTCTCCACTGTGTGGGCGGCTGCCAGTGGGGAGCGGTGGGGTGCATCGGCAGCGACATCAGAGCCACAGCAACTCCCAGGGGTCCAGCCAAGGAACAAACGGGAACTGGAACACAACAGCAAGAGAGAGCTGCAGATGGAGGTGGATCACACGGCCCCACGCCCTTCTCACTCCAACATCAAGCAGGAAGCATGAACTGAGTTACTGGGCTTCAGCTCCCACCCTGAACGCCCTCTGTGAGCACCTTGAGCCTCGGCGGCCTGCGCAATCACCACCTGTTCCTGACAGCAATGGGACGAGTCCACAGGCT